>CAKAOI010040390.1:0-30659 GCA_916701655.1 Sebastiscus albofasciatus | reverse complement strand
ATTGGGCGAAGGCGGGGTACACCCTGGACAGGTCGCCAGTCCATTGCAGGGCTGACACATAGAGACAGACAACCATTCACGCTCACATTCACACCTACAATTTAGAGTCAACAATTAACCTAACCTGCATGTCTTTGGACTGTGGGAGGAAACCGGAGTACCCGGAGAAAACCCACGCTAACACGGGGAGAACATGCAAAATGGAGAAGTGGAAAAGTGCTTATTTTTCACCCGGGGTGTTTGCAACCTCACCAATGTTCCCAGTAGGGTTTTGCTTACAGTCTCACTGGTAAAACCACTTCCTCTTTTCCTTCCCAGAATGATGTCTTCCATGCGAGCAACGCCTCCCTTCCACCCACCGTCTGAGGAAGAGGAAGCGATGGGTCAGGACAACGCGACGTGGGCCGGCGACGAGCGAGAGGGCCCGAAGGAGACGCCATCTCCCTCTTCGCACGACCGACCCCACCCGGACGAGCTGCAGCCAATCAGGGAGAAGCTGACGGATGCCGAGTGGGAGAACATGGTGCCTGCTGCGATGGTGAGACGTGAATTACGCACGGAGCTGAGAAATTGACCATATCTTATCTTGAGATATGTTGCCATAACTCAAATCTATAAAACAAACGTGGTTAGTGTGTGTACATAGTGGACACACTCAGGGCACACGGCTCATAAAACACTCATGAAATACATGCAGGGAGTACAGAGGGTGTGCATATTCTCATGCATAATGATGATTGTGCACAATTGACGTGAAAGCATGCATACACACACACACACACACACACACACACACACACACCAGTGGTCCTCTCTGGTCTGTGTGCTGCAGGCAGTGCTGTAGGCAGCCCAGTGAGGCTTCTCCTCCAGAGAGTTATAGCCCTTGGTTCTTCTCATCTCCACCGCCTGTTTTCATGTGTGTGTGTGTGTGTGAAAGAGTGTGTATGTACGCGTTGAGGTGTTGGTTACTTGGCTTCAGGTTCTGTTGGTCCCTAATGGACGAGGCGTGTTTGACTTCAGCCTCTGAGGAAAGTGGAAAGTTCTGAGAATAAAGTTTCCTTATGTTGTGGCAGAATACATTTAACATTTCCCAAACAAAGTCCTATTCATACTTTATTAAAGGAATTTTCATTTTGGATTATCTGATTTTACTAAAACATAATTATTTTCTGTTGTTATCTGGAGATCATAACCATTCTCAGCGCATAATAAGAACTTTAAAGGCAATTAGATATTATAAAAGACTTGACTTTCAGTTCAAAGTGGCCTTGAGGCAACAAATGTTCCTGAATACTTGAAGCTTGTTAAGTTGTCACATAGTGTCTACACTTGTGAATGTGACTATTCTCCCCATGGGTAACCACAGGAGTCTGATAAGAACCAATAATAAAGAAGTGCTTTTAGAAGTTGCTTTTTTTTGTTGTATATATCTAATGTGTTCCGAATTCTCATCTCATCTCTCATCTGCAACCGCTTATCCCGTTAGGGGTCGCGGGGGGGCTGGAGCCGATCCCAGCCGACATTGGGCGAAGGCGGGGTACACCCTGGACAGGTCGCCAGTCCATCGCAGGGCTGACACATAGAGACAGACAACCATTCACGCTCACATTCACACCTACGGGCAATTTAGAGTCAATTAGAAGAAGAAAAAGGAGAAAATGTCGATTTTGGCTGTTGTTGAAAGAATGAAAAATGTTGGCTCCAAAAAAGTTAGCAAGAGGATAAAGTGGTAACACCACCCAAAATATCGTCAAATGAATAACAGTTATATGGAATATGGACAAGCTGAGGCAACCCGGTCTCACTCCCAACTCGTCAAATACCGCCGTGTGGTCAGTGTCCCTCGGCATCAGAAACTAACACACAGAGCCATCCGTTAGTGGGCGGGCAGGGCGGGCAGGACGGGCAGGGCGTTAAGGATGGGTGGTGGACGGGTCAAACAAACACAGAACTTTCAACCAGGAAACCGGCGTTTGTGTCCCGTGTGAAACTGAAAGTAACGTCATCTTATTTTGTCACGTCAATCGTCGGTATCGTCAGTCCTGTGAGTCACGTGAGTTGCTAGTCGGTGAGGTCAACGTCAACCACGACTGTTTCCTAACCCTAACTTAGTGGTTGCCTGAAAGGACACTATACATGTAATGAGCATATATTGACACGCAGTCCCTGGTTCGTCTAAAAGTAACGCAAAAAGAGTTCCCCGTGCGTCGGTCTCCGATGCCGAGGGGTACCGACCAAGCGGTGGTATTTGACGAGTTGGGAGTCAGAATGTGTTGGCTGAGGAGCGAAAACATCCATCCTGCTTCTCTTCTTCTTGCCACCAGCCTCCAACAGTGAGGGACAATTTATTTGTGGAACAAGTAGGCTAATAAGTGAAGGACAAATGATTTATTTTTTATCTTTTTTATAGCTTTCTCCTAAAAGTGTGTTGCATTACAAAAGTCCTCAATGTTAAGAAAGTTTTATACACAACATCTTCCATTGTGTCTAACACACTTTTGAAAAGCTTTTGTAGGTTCATGAATTGACCCAAGCTTTTGATCCGTTCCGTCAAATATTTCATTTTTCCCATTTGAGAATAATACCATTGTATCTCAGGTGAGTGCCTTGCTCAAGGACAAGCTTCAGTCGTCGTCAGTCATGGACATGCATTGTCTGCTGCAGAGGCTGAACGTGTGACCTTTTGGTTTTTAATATGATCTGATCATCAGGCCTTCCTGCCTCCACCACTCTGCTTGTATAAGTCCTTGGCAGCATTATGAACGGACCTGAAAAAACACACCTGAACAATCCACGAGTGACACACTATCTCCTAATCCTTATTACAGAGGCATCTTCCGCTTAAAGACAAAGTGCACAACAGGGCCTCCGGGAGCCATTTCAAGGGCGTCTTAAGATCCCGCTGTTAGTTAAAGCCACTTGTCTTTGAAACATAAGCCTGCTAAAGTTCTCGGAGATCCCCCCACTCTGTAAGGGGAGGAGAAAGCGTCCAAGAATAGCCCCGGTGTTAGAACACCTGTGCTAAAGTGTCTGTTGTGTGGGACAATGTGGTCGTCTTGAAGGGCTTATCTTCTCGGTAAATATAGACTCCTTGTGCCTCTCACTTAACTCATAACCCAGCAGAGCAAAACAGTAGAGGGACAAGGAACACTCCGGTCATGTAGCAGGAAATAGAAAGGCCCATCCATTGAGTTAGTTAGTAAGTTAGCACTCCCTCAGACAACGGTCTGTAAATGTAGAGCCAGAGCCAAGCTGGTGATAACTATTCCAACATACAGGTTTTTTGTTGATTTGTGGGACTTTGTGCCCGTTTAAACTTTGGTGGACTGTGATTCCATAATTATTCCAGGATCATATGACAACAAATACAATATCAGTTCTAATTACAGCTGTGTAATGTTTTGAGTTTAATAATGACAGAAGTCCAGGCTGTCAGGAATTAAGAAAAACAAAATTTACAGAACATAAGATGAGTCTACAAATCAGTGTTTTTTTCACTAATTTCGGAGATCTGAAAAGTGAAGCAAATACTGAAGTGCCTTAAACCTGCATTCTTTCTAACAGCCAGCAGGGGGCGACTCCTCTGGTTGCAAAAAGAAGTCTGATTGTATAGAAGTCTGATAGAAAATGAGCCTACTTCTCTCTTGATTTATTACCTCAGTAAACATTGTAAACATGAGTTTATGGTCTCAATCGCTAGTTTCAAGTCTTCTTCAATACAGCATGATCTTCATTTAGTAAATTATGGTCCCATTTAGAGTCAGATAGACCATAAAGCAGGGGATGCTTTAGGGCGGGGCTACCTTGTGATTGACAGACCGCTACCACGGTGTTGTCCGGTCTGGGTGTTGTCTGTGTTTTCGTCTTAGAACTTTAACCCTTTCACAGTGTGTTTTCAGTTCATGAAAGTTAATTGTAATATTTTAGTTGCTTAAAAATTGTCTTATTCAGCATTCGGTTGTACTGAGCTTCACCCTCTTGTGTCACTGCTGGTTGCAAAAAAAACAAGATGGTGACGACCATAAACCCAGGGTGGCGACGGGCAAAATGTAGAAATTGAGGCTTCAAGACCGCAGGCCACAAACCAATGGGTGACGTCACGGTGACTACGCCCACTTCTTATAAACAGTCTATGGTTTGCTGAGATTCACAGTATTTGTGGTCACTTCTTACCTTTGTGATGGACCTTTTATACCTTTATTAGAGGGTCGACAGCAGAGAGATGACAGGAAACGCGGACCGAGATGGGGAATAACTTACAACAAAGGGGCCTCCCAACCTTCAACTGCAACATACAATGTGCACACTGTTAACAGAACAATAATAGAGTAGACCAGACCAACTTAAAGGAATGTAATGGGGTGACATCGCATGGCTCCCAATGACGGATAGATCCGGTACATGATGTTCTTTCAGTAGCAAAATGTAATCCAAAAATATACCTTTCCCCGTGTCACGCCAGCCAGCCCATGCCAGGTAAAGCCAAATAATAATGTAAGCATGTACAGTGGGAGCTGAGCTGTGGGATCGTAAGTCAATGAATCAAACCTGCATCAGTGCCGATATATTCCACAAGTTGTAACCTTGGTTCTCTTGTTTGCTGTCTCTTCCCAGGACAATGAAAGCAGTAAAGGCTGCTCAGTCTACTCCTACCGGACTAACTCTACCTCTCCACCCAAGCCAGAGGAGTGTTCCAGGGACCGCGGGGAGCCAATGATCGGCCTCGCCTTCGGGACGCCGGAGCGCCGCAAAGGAAGCCTGGCAGACGTGGTGGACACACTGAAACAGAAGAAACTCGTGGAGCTGACCAAGACAGAACAAGACGGTAGGCCAAAGTCTTCAGCTTAATGCGTGTGCACGTGCATTCGTATTGTTTTAACTGTAATGGCTCCAAGGAAAGTGGACTTAACATTCACACATTTATAACAGCTCAGACCTGGACGCTGCAAAGCACGGACACTCTTCCACTTAGGAACTGAAGTATTTGTTCTTATGTGAACATCTTGTAACTCCAAAGTATTAACTTAACAAGATCTAAGAAAAACAGGCTTTGGTTTTGGTTGAATTTCAGTGTCACTCTCTAAACGGCTTGGCGAGAATATATTTTATCACGGTAGCTCATATGGATGAAAAAAGAAGAAGATATAAACCCATGTAATCTTTAAATTTATTTGGAAGCAGGGACGTGATCTAAATACTGTAGGTAGGCCGATCCCATGAAATCAGTTCGTATGTAATCCACATAATCATGAACCAGGAAATATAAAGACCAAGAGCAAGTTGTTTCCTGTGAAGACAGCAGTTTATTTTGAAAAGACTATATGCATGTAACAAGCGGAAATTGACATCTGTTGCTGGACAACGAAAAATGAGGAATAACTTTTCATATGAGATATAAGATATCATATGAACCGTTGGGTGAGGATTTTGAAATAGGACATACAAGGTTCTCACTGGATAGCAAGAGGCTTCGAGGCTAAATGCTTTATTCAAGGGTGACTTGATGCTGAATAAAAGAGTTATGTTACTGTGATCATTCATGTTAGCCATTTGGATCGCCCTTCTTGGAACAGGATATACCTTTAATTCAAACGCCCATATCTGCATAATCACTGCAGAGTAAATTACTGTTTAATAGTTCAATAAAAGAGCAACCAACCAGAAGTCATGTGCGTTTCAGAATGATCGATTCTTTAGTTTTTTGTAATTGCTGGACAAAGATCTTTTTGTCCTGTTGTACGGCTAAAATAACTAGTGCAGCAGTTTGGAAATACACACCTAAATGTTACAGCTGAAATCTATTATTGAGCTGATGTTGGAACTACAACAGAGATGGCAGAGTGACCAGGACAGTGCTTGTGATATCATCTCATGTTGTTGTGTGATTCATTGATACATCCTCAACCTACCAACATCTTTGATTGAAGTGATACATTTACACTCTAAAGTAACATAGGATGACGAATATGTTGTGATATTGAGGTAGTTCACTATCTCTAATTTATGTTTATGTAATTTTGCATTCAACAGCTCTGGTTTGAACCGACTTTATTTGCATCACCAGCCAGAAAGCTAAAGCATTCTGATTGAATAAGAAATAATGGTATTAATTGTAATTGTTTGTCACATTGTTGATTTTCAACAGTGACAGTGTTGCTGTGGATATAAAGGGACTGAAGGGCTTTTTAAAACAGTGTCAGATCACAGTTTAATCCCTCACGTTTGATAGGCAGGAAGCTGTTGTCACTGATTTACCCTTCACTCACACGTAAAGCGAGAGCGGCCTTACCTGTACTTTGTTTTCCCTTTCTGAACACATCCTCTCCAGAGGATCTTTGAACATCTAAAATTACAACTGACGGATCCTTTTGCTCGTTAGATCACAATATCAATCAGTGAAAACACAGGTTTCCCTTTCTCCTCTGATCTGCACCACTAACACAGGAAAGCGCTGCAGTCTCCCAGCATGCCTCAACTCGCCCCTTCTCACCCCACAGCAAGCCAGATCTAACACCCCTCTTTACTGTTATATGTGCACATAGTAATCATGATGATATCAGAGGAGCGCTTTATCTCTCTCATTTAAAGGTTTTACTTTGTTAAGTGGGCCAGAATGGGACAGCCGGAGGCGGAATACACAGTGTCTTTAGTTGAAAGACCGGTAGCGTTGCCTCTTATCTACTGTACGGAAACGGGTTTGAAAGGAGAAACTTGTGTGTGTGTGTGTGTGTGTGTGTGTGTGTGTGTGTGTGTTCAAAAGTGTTGTGACATCTTCCTGTCAAATCAAAGGGGACATGAGTGGAAGGAAATGCTGAGGGACAACTTAAAGTGTGTGTCTTCTTCTCATTTTGTTTTCCATCACATGTAGGCTATGGGTTTCCCAACAAACTACTAACCGGACTTAACCGCACACAAATGTTCCTGTTTGCTGCAGTTTGTTCTAAAATAATCCATCACAGTGAACATGAACAAAAACGTAATTTATTTTTCTTAAGGTTTTTCATTTTTTTTTCATTATTTAATTGCAAATTTTTTCAGGTCTCTTATTGAACCGGGGAATATTTTATGCTTTTTAATTGGATGAGCAAAAGCAATGCACACTGTACATGTCATATTCTAAACAAAGATTGTCGACAACATGTTTCCTATTCTCAATACCCTTTGTGATCATGTGATTCTTGGCTTATTTTAGAGTACGTGTTACGTGTTTGTTATTAACACAGTATTCATTAAAACATTGTAATCAGAATTGGAAGTGGTTTTGGTCATAAATAGCACACAAAGAGACTATTTATTAAATATTCACTGTGTGGCAAAAATTAAGGATGAGCATGAAGTTCAGTTTGAGGTTCCATTATTTATGATTAAGCTTTGAGGTCACAAAAAGACATTAAAAAAAACAAAAATATAACTGTAAACACGATAATAAAACATACAAATAATTTGAAAAAACACTTTCTATGACACCCATGTCTATAATGCATTATAAACATACTTATTATGCGTTATCCTATCTGCTTATACTCATAAAAAAAAGCATTATGAAGACATAATGCTTTATAACAATAATCACGAGACATTATAAAGCATTTTATAATTACTTATATGGTCAAGGATCATAATACTTCAGAATTTCTGCTCACTGATTTTTTTTTTTCATAGTGTATTATAATTCCCATAGTTGTAATACATTTTATTTATTTTGTTTTATAATGCATTATAATCACTGTTATAATGCATTGTAATGTGATTATAAGTTACTCTAAGTGGTCATTATTTGCTTTAAGTAAAGTGAAAAAAATATTAAATCTATGCAATAACAACATACAAACAATGACCAGAGTAACTTATAATCACATTATAATGCATGATTAAAAGATTATAATGTATTACAACTATGGAAATTATAATACGCACAAAAAGTCACTTATTAAGTATTATGATAATAAAATTCTTATTGTGTTATGGTTATTGTTATAAAGCATTATTAAGATTTATCTTATACTACACTGTGCTATAGTAGTAGTAATGCTATAAGCAGATAACGCATTATAAGTATGTCATGGGCGTCATAGAAAGTGTTACCAAAAAATGCATTCACTTTTCGTCGGAGTCTTTCCCGTCTAGTGTCTGAAAAGAAGCGCTCTAGTTATGCTTAAAGAGAAACAGGTCAGCGGTGGATTTCACATCAGCAGCGCCACGGTTCTGTTGTAAATACATACTGAAAATATTTCATCCATTGATGCCCCATAATGACTCAGATTCCCGGCACATTTTTCCTTTTTTTTGGGAAAAAAAAAAACACAGCTTGCTATTGACTTTGTTTCTTCCTTTGCTAATTAGCGGAGCCGCTATCCCCGAGGACTAGTGGCATTGATCACGCTGCAAACACTTAGCAAAGACAAACACAAACGAGATTAACATGTGCAATATAACCAGGCACACTGAATCATACAGCGTTGGCATGAATGATAACTCTGGGCCTTGTAAACCTTCATGTGAATTGCCCGTGGTCCTTGAAGATGCATTGTAAAAATGTCTTTCATGCTCTGCTGTGGTAATGCGTTTCATTTTGAGCCTATTGTAACCCTACATACGCAGATTGACAGCTTTTTTTTTTCCCCCCTAATGAGTTTAGTTGAAATGAGAGGAGGTCATCAATAGATGCCTGCTTCATTAAGTGAGTTCTCCTTCAGCGGCAAACGGTTACATTCAAAACTGTTAAAGCGATAAAGCTCCACATACCCTTTTTTTTTTTTTTTCCTATTCCTCATTTGTTAATTTTGTTGAAATAATGCTTCTTTGCTTCATTACAACTTTCTCTCCTTCACTTTATGACAACGGGATCGCTGTTTTTCTTTCAATCTTTTAACTCCAGGAACCTTTGAAATCACTTTCGGCATATTTTTGGCATCCCTCTTCAACGGGCAACCTTGCTGATTTAAAGCTTTGTCGTGTGTCACTGGTAAAGTGTTCCAAATTCATAAGCCGTCAGATTGTTTTTTTGGTTTTGTTAAAGGAATGTAATGCAGACAGGAGTGCAAGGCCAACCTGGTAAATAGGCTTGTATATGGATTCCTGGTGTGGCACAGATGACAGATCACTTTGCGTTTCAACCGTTGCACGGCAGGAAGCTCCACAGGTTTATCTTGCGTTTGTTCCAAGTCTTTTTTTTTTCTCCTGACTCTTCACTTAAAACATGATTTTGTTCAGAAATCCTCTTACCAGATTTGATCATCCGCACTCAAATGGTGAGCACATTAAAGCCCGAACAATGCCGTCCCTTGCCTCGTCCTCCACCTCCCGCTGAAAGGAGTTCAGTGAGCTGAGCTCTCCCAGGTTAGATTGGCTGTATGATCAAATGGAACAGAGCCTATTAGCCACTGAGCGCTCACTTAGCCTAACATGGCTGACCCCTCCGTGCACTGTAGCCCTGAGCTAAAGTGTGGATGATGTCGTTGTTAGCCTTCGCACTGCGCTCACCCCCTGTCGGCACGCTGTTAGCTGTCCGCTACTCAGAGGTGCCCTAAGTGCCTGTGACAGTTCTAATGAATAGACATGGCCTCGCTCTGCAATGTGGGATTTTTTTTTTTTTTCACCCAACTGCCGCCTCAGCTCTTAAAAGCTTTATCAAGAAGACTTTAAGATTTTGTCAGCTAGCTGTATTACCACACAGCTGGTTGCTGCCAATGCGTCCTTTCTGCCCGGACTTTCACAACATACGAGCCAAGAGGGTGAAGGTCCGACATTTTCTTGACAATTTTGCATTTATGTTGAGTTGCGCCTGCATTGTGTGAAGGTTTAGGTACAAAGACTCGCTGCGCACAAAAGGCTTTTTCTATACTGTTAAAGCACTTAGTACTTATTAAACTGGTAGGCTGGTTACTGAATAAAATGTACAAGGCCAGTATGAGGGAACATCAGAAGAAAAAATGTGGGCACGAGATATGCTGTGGAATGGAAACGCTCCTCCATCCTCTGTCATTTTGTAGCTAAAATAAGAGACAGAGAGGATGGGAAATAAAAGCCTGTAATATACAGAGGAATAACCCAAACAATAACCCGTCTCTTAACACTGATGGGTGCCTCGTTAGCAATAATTAATCTGAATTCACCTTGTCTCCTTGAGCCCTCAATACGAAAAAGGGAAAAATCCTTCGTATGCGGACGTATTTATCTGAATGCCAAACCATTCTGGGATGCTGCCCGACGGACATTAAACCCAGTGAAGTGTGCAATCAAGCTCCCCCAGTTTTGATGACTGAATTATCATTATCTGTATTGTTGTGCCTCCCGGGGGCCGACCCTCTGTTTGCGGGGGCCTGGCATGGGCACGGTGCCCTCATGCCAACTTAGTCAGCCATCTAATGTGCCCAGAGCAGCTCTGGCGCCTGGCAAACACTTAACATCACTCTAATCCCTGCTTACGCCCGAGCCCGTATGAATTACTGTACAATTCGTGTGTTTCATTTGCAAATGAGATCGGGCTCAATTACCGCTGCACTGTACTGCTGCAGAGGGGTTATAAAATCGACACCTGTGTGACTAATTTATGAATTCAACTAAAATACTTAAACGGAGTTAAAGGGGACATATCGTGCTCATTTTAAGGGTTCATACTTGTATTTTGGGGTTTCTACTAGAACATGTTTACATGCTTTAATGTTCAAAAAACATATTGTTTTTCTCATCATTCTCATGTCTGAATATACCTGTATTCACCCTCTGTCTGAAACGCTCCGTTTTAGCGCCTGTCTCTTTAAGAGCTACCTCCCGTTAAAGCCAAGTCTGCTCTTGTCTGATTGGTAAGCGTTTTCCGGTGTTCCACATCTGCTCTGTCGCTGTCACTGTATGTGTCAACTAGTTTAGAGTTTAGCGTCACTTCTACTGATGAATGTACAGTTGTGACATCATAACCTTACGAAGTCCTAACGCCACGTTTAAAGGTGCCGTTTCATAATACGGACTGTGTGCATTTCTCCGTGGAATGAGCGTTTCGACAGTATTTATATAGCAGCTACACCTGCTTTATAATTAAAAAAGACATGGAAACTCACTTTCTACAATATGGGACCACTAAGTCTGCAGGAGATATCTTCTCCTGAGTGATACGGATGATATAAGAACAACACATCTGAAGGACTGACTGAGGCTTCAAGTCTTCAGTATACAACTCATAAATTTGACGGGACATTGCTCCCTCATGTTTTTTCATGATCACTGAACATTCACAGTGTTGACAGGCAGTCAGAGACTATTTGACAGTCACCCATCAGTGTGAAGAGGCATTCCTCTCAGAGATTTGTACACAATGTATTTTTAAAAAATGAATTGAATTCATTGCATTAAAACCACAGCTCCATTTATATGTATTTTTTTTATATCTCTTATAGATCCCAAAGCATACAGTTGTTAAAAGAGAACAGCAGATTTAGTTGCTACTGTACCTCAAGGCACACACTAGGTGTTCATAAAACCCTGGACCAATGATACTGCTTCAGATTTGTGAACACCACCAACTGTCCCTCCCATCATATTGGAACAAGAAACACAATAACTCTAAAAATCTGATGACACACACACAGGTCTGATGAAACAGATTTTTAAGTGTTAAACACTTTAAGATTGTAGTTTTTTTTTTAATTTTAAATGTTATTGTTACTTATTTAGTCACAAACATTTAAAGTTATTGAGATCAACAACGTTAAGACCGTGAAGTTTACTTTTCACAAAGACACCTAGAGTCAAAACCATTGCATGTCGCAGCTGGAATGCGGGACTTTTACACAGTATAAATGACGGTCCGTTGCATTCAAGCTCTTGCCAAACGAGTTCACGCAATGCTGATTAAGCCTTTATTTCGCAATATACCGGAGTTGTGGTGTCTGTCTGTGGTGACTTTCCCGCGCTGGCACACCGGTGATGTGTTTTACGTCAACCAGTCAGAGCTAAAGGGGGCAGGAAGTGGGGAGAGACCATAGCGACGGAGCAGCAGCTAAGAGTGTGGCGGAAAATCCTTAGAAACGTCCAAGAAAAGTTTCCTCTGCGTTCAGGGGAAGGATTAAAGTGAAAAAAAGAGAAAGCGATCGACGAGCTCACCTGCAGGGGACAAAGTTCCACACTCCAGTTTTAACGATAAATTGCACATGCCACTTATAATCAATATACCGTAAAGGGAAACACATTTGACTGCCTGTATCCTCCACAACCAACACTGTCTTGTGACCTCTTGCAGCTTCTTGTGCAGCAGCTGTTTTATGAGCCTTGTCCTTGTACCATGTGTTTAAGCCTGTGTTGTCCAGTTGCGAGGAGTCTGCACTGTGTCTTGAGTGGAGGCCAGGCCAGAGCTAGGCACCCAACCACCCATATAATGGCTTCCCCAGCTGGAGGAGGAGGTCAGAGCCAGGCCAAGCCTTCCTCTAACCCTGCTCCTCCGTGACAATAGAGACATTCTGCCAGGCTTCGTTCGCTTTGTTCTCTCTCGCATGCTGAAAGCCTGTTTCAACATCTCTGCTGTTACCGCCACTCAAACTTTGGAAAGTATGTCCTCTTCTAGAGGGGGTCTGGTTAGCTGGCGGGTTGGGAGTGATGTGTAATCATGTGCAACCTCGACTAGTGTGCCTCTGTGTATTCAGCTTCATCACCTGTGCTGCAAATGCTCAGTGACACCTCACCTGGAATAAAACATTACCTGTGAGATTCCTTTTGTTACGGGGGAGCAAATTAAGCTTTCCTCCAATTAGCAGCTTAGCGACTAGCCCCGGCCTGTCAGTAACTCTATTTGAAGGTTAAATCATCTGTAGGCTTGTTCATCTAAGCTGCACACGAAGCTATTGAGCATGACCAAAACTCCGAACTTCTGTGGAGCCTGACCCGTTTGTGTGTGATTGTGTGTGCGAGGGGCTTATGGATTCATACACTCAGGTGGAAGTAGTTGTGATGACAGCTTAACAGGCGAGTGGGCACGGACCCGAGAGTTAAGCTTATTGGCTAATTAACAAGGTCTTGGCTCTGGCGCTATGTTTGCCTTCCTCTATGGGATTGGCAGCTTGAGACTGTGATTGTGTGCAGGTATGAACTTTATCTCTCTCTCTGTGTGTGTGGATTAGCATTTAGGACACTAGTGTATAAAACACTGTCCCAACTTGCCATATTAGGAGCAACAGGGCAGCACTGTTTTTGTTCCAAACATAAACTTCATTTTAAAATCTTGAGCTTTTAAAGAGGACCTTTGATGCTTTTGTGCTTTTCACTTTTCCTTTAGTATGCTATATAATTTTTTTTTTGTGCATGTAAAAGTCCCGCCTTTTCTTCTGTAACGTGGTGATGTCACCAAGTAAGAGAAGAAACGGCAGAACTTTTCTTCCGTAGCATTGTGATGTCACCAAGTAACAGAAGAAAAGGCAGGACTTTTCTGCTGTAGCGTGGTGATGTCACCAAGTAACACATTTGCATAATACCTGCTTAGCGCTAGCCCTCAAATAAAGCTAGTTAGAGCGGAGCTGGAGCAGAGTTGAAGAGTTTGGTTCAGTTGACCAATCACAACAGTGGGCCAGCTGACCAATCAGAGCAGACTGGGCTTTTCAGACAGACTGTGAAAAGAGGTGCTGAAGCACAGCCTGCATGAGAAAAGTAAAGTGTTTTTTGAGCATTAAAGCATGTAAACATGTTCTAGTAGAAACCTAAAATGCAAGTATGCACCTGGAAATAAGGATAATAGGTCCTCTTTAATCTGCTTTTGTATATGCCTGTGTTTGGTGGTCAGTGCTGCTCTCCTCGGCTCTGCCAACAGGCCGACTCCCCCTGGACTCCTTGTGGTTGGTTTCAATCTCTTCCTCTGTAATTGATAGGGATCTCTTTACTAATGATCAGCCACAGCCTGTGGCTCTTAACTACAAATACAGTCAGTGGGATATTATGCCTGGTAGCCCTCTCCTGCTCAGCTTGGCTGCAGGCCAGCCAGCATATGGTACGGGCGCATGCAATGTGGTTTGCCGGAACAGTTTTGAATGTCGTCCAAAAGAATCAGATTAAATAGTGATTTTATCAAGTCCTCCTTTTTTTTTTTTTTTACTAGGGTTTCAGTTAAATGCCAAATTGTTCACCTGATAATTTAGCATCTGGCGAAGGCCGACGTGATATAACTAGAATGAAAAAAACTGCCTGTGCCAGAGCCAAGACAGATCATGTTTGAAGCCAGTGGAGCGTGTTTGACACGGCTCTCCATAGATGTGAGGAGAACGGTTTGTCTCTATTGAACTGTCACACACATGGCTTTGATATACAGTATACTGCATCTCTAATTAAGTTGTACCAAAATGTTGTTTTTTTCTAAAACAAGTAAGACAAACATGCCAAAACTGGTTAAAAACATGCACTTGTTTACAACATAATTCGATTTTTGAAATTTTTTAAAATTTTCTTGAAAAGTTAGGGGTCAATATTTATTGTTATAATACTAAAAAAATCAATGACTTTATCTTTATTTATTTTAGATATTAAAAATAAAAATAAAATAATATAGATAATACAAAAATATTAAAAAAAATGCTATTAGCGGCACAAATAATATTTCTTTTATAAATGAATCTGAAGGCCTTCTTGCTGCGTAATCAGAACCTTGTTTGCTTCTTTTCTCTTCACTCTCCAATAGTGGAAGAATGCTCTGAACTGGAGACCCAGCTTTACTGTAAACTATGGTGAACATTGTCATCTGGATGCAGGGAAAAGCAACATTTGACTATCTAAATGGTCTTTTCCTTAAAAATGTGGGTATTTTTGAATGCCTAATAAAAGTCTGAAAACAGGTCAGTTGCACAAAGGAGAAGTTGCATTCTCTCATTCCAACTGACGGCGAACTGTCAATGTTTTCTGTTGTGTTTATGACTTTTCCTTTTCCTTTTATTTTATGGACTCGCCAGTCCTAAAAAGTGCATTAGGTCTCCATGGTGATAGTGCCTGATAGTGTATTGCGTTTGATTTTAGCTCCTATCACAGATGATATAAGGAGCAGCTGTGTCAACGACTACGTTTACGTGCACACTAATTTATTCCACTATTATTCCAAAGTCATGTAAACAACATATTCCGTTTGGATATTCCCAAATAAGGCCTTATTCCGAATGGAGCATTTTCTGACTAAGACATGTGGGATATGCCGATATTATTCAGGTTTTATGAACATTCTTTGGGACATGAATGCAGCTCATTCAGAATATGCGTCTCAACTGGGGTTTTTACGGCAGTTTGTGTCTGTTTACGGCCACCTCTGTGCGTTTTACACAAACCAACTAGCCGACAGTTTGCAGAGACGCATGCTCAAAAGAAAAGCTCACATTTCTGGTCGGAAGGAGAAACACACCGACTTTTAAACATTATGAAAGATTTGGTTATCTGCAGGTTTTTGGCTTACAATGTCTTTTTTGGAATAATGACACTATTTTGTGAACGTAGTCACTGAAGCTTCTTTTCCCATCTCATCCTGCCTGCATTTCTGATACGGAGGTGTTGCCAAGATCGGGATTGGGGCGGTTGGGGGTTCAGGCAGCCATGTTGGATCCACTTTCTCCTCTCTGGTCAGCTGCGGAGCGGTTGTCGTCTCGGTCCAGACTCACCACCAGACCCCCCTTTGCTGATATTTGGCTCCCTGACCCCCCCATCTCTCCTCTATGACCTAAACCACAGGGTCCGCCCATCAGCTCCCCTGAGGGCCCGACCCAAAACAACGCTTCTATTGTGTCTGAACCACACATCGCGCTGTGTGTATGTGTGTGTCAGTGTGTGTGTGTGTGTGTGCTAAGTAGGGTAGGGTTTCATATATCATGCCTAAAGTGGAACCAGAAGCTCGGGTCTTGAACTGGTGTTTTGGAAGCGTGCGTTTGACAAAGAAGCAATTTTGCACCGTGGACGTGAGTGTATTCAAGTTCCAGTTGTTTTATTTTATCTCAAAGTAGAGACTTTAAAATTTGTATAGCCTAAAACAACACCAATATGTTAAAAGCTGACGACCCCAGTGTGTCCAAGTTCACCGATTTTGCTTTTTTTTTTGCATTTTGCCTATCACAAATTCCAACATGCCACCAAGTTTTGTTCCATTCAATCTAAATACAAGGATTTCACAAAATGGATGCTCTTTGTATTAAAAAAAAACACAAAACGTTGTCCTTAGAGAAAAAGGTCACTTCTATTCATAAAGAGAACATTTACGTTTATATTAAAAAAAAAAAAAAAGAAGAAAAAAAAAAAATTAAACCCTGAAAAATGCGAAAGGAGAAATTAAATATGAAAGCGCTGTCATTAACCAGTGAATAGATGTTTTACTTTACATTTTGAATTAATTAAATCCAAAGTGACCTTGTTGCTGCTGCGGTGCATCATACGCCTGAGCTTGTGCAGTTTTTAAAGCTCATCACTCACTCTTGCTTTATTGTTCTCCACCTCTCACACAAAGAGCCTACAGAGTCTGAATCACATTTATTGGCAAAGTATGCATGCGCACTTACAAGGAATTTATCCGTTTTTTTTTCTCCTCTTTCTCTCTCAATGTACTTACACAGAAATAGAAATAGCAGCTAGGGACAAGGACAACAGTGCCACGCAAATAAAAGTAAAGAATAGACAGGACTGTTATGTACACAAGTAGTGAAGAAATGTCAGTGATGTATCTATAGATATTATATATAAATATATATATAAAGCACCAATGACCAACAATAAAATAAAATGTCTACATACAAGTCAAGTGTGAGTTGTAAACGATACAAATAGTGCAAAGAAGTAAACACTGATGCCTATTTACTGTATATACAGCGTGTAGGATTTATATTGACAGTGACAGATGATATGTAATAGGGCTGTCAATTAAAATAGTTAATCGCATGTTTTTATCTGTTCAAAATGTACCTTAAAGAGAGATTTGTCAAGTATTCAATATTCTTATCAACATGGAAGTGGGCAAATATGCTGCTTTATGTAAATATATGTATATATTTCTTATTGGAAATCAATTACCAACACAAAACAATGACAGATATTGTCCAGAAACCCTCACAGGTTCTGCATTTAGCATAAACAATATGCTTAAATCATAACATGGCAAACTGCAGCCCAACAGGCAACAACAGCTGTCAGTGTGTCAGTGTGCTGACTTGACTATGACTTGCCCCAAACTGCCTGTGATGATCATAAAGTGGGCATGTCTGTAAAGGGGAGACTCGTGGGTACCCATAGAACCCATTTTCATTCACATATCTGGAGGTCAGAGGTCAAGGGACCCCTTTGAAAATGGCCATGTCGGTTTTTCTCGCCAAAATTTAGCGTAGGTTTGGAGTGTTATTTCTCTTTATTCTGTCTATATATCCGTATTCCTTAGGTCTTCTAGTTTCATATGATAACAGTATCTTCACTGTAGCTTTAAAACTGAGCCTGCTACAACCTAAAAATTACAAGTTGTGTTAATGTGTTAAAGAAATAAGTGGTGTTAAAATGAATTTGCATTAATGCGTTATTATCGCGTTAACTTTGACAGCCCTGATATTTACATATTAAGAAGTTGGAGAAGTTGGAAACTATCTGAGAAATGTTGAGGCTTTTATTCCTTCTTAAAATTGAGTGATAGTTACTGTAAGAAATGAAATCATCCAGTAATAAGATGTGCCATCTGTCTAAGTGTTACCAAAGGCGTCTGGAGGTAGTTGGAGCATCCTCATCTGGGTTTTTACAGTCTGAGATTTTTACCTTTAATTCCTGCGTCTCCATCAGAGCAGCAGAGCGTCATTTTTAACACCGCGCCTTTCCCCGGCGGACCAACGTGATTTCCTAACTTCCAGACTGCGGTAGTTGTTGATATCAGAGCTGTAATGCAGGACTGACCTGATCTCTCTGACTGCACAGCGGGGATCAGCAGCCGGGCTTTTCTAGTATTAAACTCACACCTCCAGTAGAAACACTATCTAATTCAGGGCCACAGGGTTTCCACCCGGCGCCTTTGGCGGCGCTGCCACCTTATATCACATCGAGTTCTTTACACTGCCGGGAGGGAGTGAAGTAAAATATAGTCATTCACTTCTGTAGGTGTTAAAGGTCAAGGTTTAGAGCAAGCGTTTAGGTTGTGTGCCATGTAAATGTATACCCATAAACGCTATTAGGTGATCATCAGCCTGCTGCTGAATTGTTTCTTTTTTGTCTGAAGAGGAAAACAAAATGCTGAAATCATTTTTCTCATGGTTGAGTGCTTTTTATAACACAATCTTAAGAGTATTATTTTTTTTACTTCTATTGTGATAAAACTATAGATGGATATGTGCATGCTGTTGTTTTTTCAGAAATAAGGAATTAACATTCATTTTGTTACAATTCCGTCTCTGAGCAGAACTGTAGTACTGACATTTTGTAGATTTCATATCAACCAAATTTATACCCGAATGCTTTTGGATGATCGACAGGCTGCTTTTGAATCACAGTTTTAGTCAGGAGGACAGGAGGCAAACATGCAGCAGAAACCTTAACAGCATGAATTCCCTCCAACATATTTGTATCTACACTTACACAATAACAATAAGAATTTTGATCATCCATAAATTGTTTGTTTCCAGCTTCTCCGATGTGAATAGTTGTCTTCTATAGTAAACTGAATATCTTTGGACTGTTAGCCGGACATAACAAACAATTTAAATATGTTGTTTTTGTCTTTGCATAATTGTGATGGGAATTTATCACCAACCAACCAACTGATTAAACCAAGAAAATAATCATAATCATCATTTTTTAATATAATTTATTGTAAAATGGGTTATAGGTAAGGGGTAGGATTGTGATATAAAGATGATATAGTAGTGACGAGGTGGCATTTAACTTGAAAAAACTATCATGAAAAGAATTGTTAGTTGCAGCCCATCGGTTTACAAAAATAGCAGCTGCTCTCACTTTTATAACATAATCTTAATTCACAGGAATGTTTTATTGCATCTATACTGATAATAATAAAAAACATATTTCATTTTTATTTTTAATTGAAGAATTAAAGTTTATTCTCTGGGTGCCGTCGTCAGAAATCAACCTGGATTAGATCAAAAATTGTGGCTGCGGTGCACGCAGAGCTAACATGTGGCTCCTACAGGTGGCTGCTCTGTTGGAGTAGCTTGGTCATATCACTGGGCAGCAAAGGCAAAAGAATGTGTGTGTGTGTGTGTGTGTGTGTGAGCGTGAGTGAGGGGGGTGATGTATGAAAAGAGGGTTACACAGGGCTACCCCCCACACACCCCCGGCCGGGAGGCCCGGCTGCTTTCTCAGGCCATGTTCTGCGACAAGAGAGTCTGGGTGTCATCTGACAGATGAAAATAGTGTGTGTGAAATGGACACCGTGCTAACACGCAGCCAGGCTAACCACTCTGCAGTTTAATGGTTTTACAACACTGAGCGAGCAGTGATAGCCCATTGAACGTGTGTGTGTGTGTGTGTTAGAAAGTCTCTGTGCAATTAAACGTCTCAGCAGTGTGCTGGCATTCTTTAATCAGTGCGTGTGGTGTGTGCATGTATGTTCAAGTGCTTCACAGTGTTCTCATATCAGTGTGTGTGTGTGTGTGTGTGTGTGTGAGTGTGTGTGTGTGTATCTTTTTCCTCCTCTTGGCCGGCCTGTCTCCTCATGTTTGGACATATGTTGAGTTTTATTTCACTGAGACATCAATCCTGCTGGCCAGCTGTTAGGACAGCTGCTCTCTCTGTGCCTCTCTCGCTGTATTCGCTCTCGCTCTGTCTCTCTCTATCTTTCTTCCTATCTGTCTGTTTCTGTTGGTCGGCCTCTCTTCTCTTCCCTTTTTTTCCCCCTTTAATATCGCTGTCGTTCTTCCTGTATTATTTATCTTTCTGTCCTCTCAGTAGCTCTCTATCCCGCTCTTTCTTTCTCTCCTCCTCCCTCTCTGATGCTGTGGGGTCTGCAGCTGAAGTCGCACCACTGACATAAATTTGGAAGTGCAAAGTGTAGCTGTCAGCTTCCATTTACACACGTTCGGTAGCGAAGTTGAGACACAAAATGTTTTTTTTCTCTCAGCCGTGGGTGCGTTACACAAACATCGGGCACCCTCTAAAGCATCGGTCTTTGTTATTTTTAACATTAACTAATTTTTCAGATTAATGTTTTTTTTTTCTCTTTACCTTGGCGTTTTCACTGCAGACTTAGGAGTTCCTGAGCTTTGGCAACTCTACATTGTGTGTGTGTGTGTGTGTGTGTGAGAAAGAGTGAAAGAGACGCTGTGTTTCCATCCAAAATGTCAAGTGAATTATAAGGGAACGTTTGAAATGTCATCAAATATAAAATGCAAATCTATAAAGCAAACAAACTGGCTTCTCGAATGGAGACCAATGAACTGCACGTTGGAAAACAAATGGAAAGTTTCTCTCGAGAATTGTTACTGTTCCATTATGTATTTAAATTATGACCAAAATTCACACGTTCACCTGAAGAAAATCTGAAAAATATATATCTAGCTAATGCTCATACAAGCACGATGGAGATTTGATTAAAGAAACAACATGTAACATATTTCGCAGATGATGTGATGACATATTCTAGAGTTTTTATGAGTCTTTTTCCTGTTGAATCAACAGTATCTGTGAAGAAATGACGGTGGTATCAATCTTCACATCTAAGGCCCCGATCAGACGGATACATGTCGCTAGAAATGCCAATAAAACCATTGTTTTCTCACGGTAGCTATGGCTGGTGTGCGCTCCTCTCTTGCGCAGTGCGTCACGTTTTTTGTAGCGTTTTTTTAGACATGCATGAAAGTTCAAGATTCTTAACTTTTCAGTGCTGGAGTCGCACCACTCGTCGATGTCACACTTGGCCCAGGCAGCCAATCAAATCAAGCAAGAGGCGGGGTTTAAGATAAGTAAAAGTGGTGGAGGCCATAACATAAATCTGGTTACCTACTTATCAGTACACTCCTGTGTTTCTTTATTACGAAACATTGAGGATGTAAATGGGAATATACTCCCACTATGCTCTATTAAGGACGTTTTATTGAAAAGTTCATTCCATGAGAAACGTTAAAACACACAGAAACCGAGAGAGTAAAAGACAGAAAGAAGGGAAACAGAGGGAGACTCAGTCTGAGTGGAAGCCTGTGGCACACGGTGTTGTTCTTGGCATCGGCTGTTTGGGAGTGTTGACGCTTGCCTGCCGCATACACACACACAAACACACAGTAACACACACAGTGAGTTGCCTGTGGCTCGTGTAAAACACCCCAAACACTGTCTCTTGGCAGGTTGGCGTGGGGACAGGTGATAAAAGTGTGTTTACCCTAAACACTCGCCGGCTCACTGGCTGCCTCGGCGCTGATTTACTACGACTCTCTCTCTCTCTCTCTCTCTTTATCCACTTCTTATCTCCTTCACCTTCCTTCCGTCTCTCCTTCACTTTGTTTTATTGCTCACTCATCCTTT
The DNA here is from genome assembly GCA_916701655.1 of Sebastiscus albofasciatus. NCBI lineage: Eukaryota > Metazoa > Chordata > Actinopteri > Perciformes > Sebastidae > Sebastiscus > Sebastiscus albofasciatus. Next base: position 9,215 of record CAKAOI010040390.1, on the reverse strand, counting down.
CTCTCTATCTCTCCTCCCTGTTGGTGTTGAAATCTTCTGTTTTTTACAACCAATTAGAAATTCTAATCTCAGGGCCAAGGGTTAGAAAAAGAATCACGTCTAATACGACAGTTTAAAATAATAGAAATAAAACACTTTTATCATCAGTATATATCCGCTTTCTCATTTTCTCCATACATTTCAAGCTCTCTATCCTCTTCATGTTCTTATATCCCTACTTCCTCACATTCCTCTCTCTCATCCCTCCATTCAAACTCATTCAACGCTCCGTACTTACAGAAAATGAAACAAGCATCTTCATCATCTTGCTCCTCATCTCACCTTCCCCCCGGAGACGTCGTCTGTCCCACTTCCCCTCCACTCTTTTTCTTTTCATCTACCCTTCCTTCTCTCCTCACCCCATCCATCCTCCACCCTCTCCCTCCCTCCTCTCCTTCAAACCATCCATCTTCCGCATTTCTCCTCCACTTGATAAAGGAGTCGGTGTTCGGACGGCGAGGAATTTTTATCCACCCTCCAATCTAAACAGCACTTGATCCCCGACTCGGTCGCGGGGACAGATAGAGAGCCATCTAGGGTAAAACATCTCCCTCTCATCCCTCTCTTCCTCTCCTCTTCTTCATTTCCTCCCCACTTACACCTCACCCCTCCCACATCCTCCACCCCCCACTGTCTCTGCGTCCGATCTGTTTATCGGTACGGGGGGTATAAATTGTGCATCAGAGTACACACACGGTTGACTTATGCAGATGTATCTCGGAGTTACAGGTTGTATTTTCCTCCCTAAGTGCTCCCATAAATTGCGCTCCCTAATTTTGTTTTATAAGAACGAGAGCACGTCGGCGTCTTTCGGTCTTGTGATGAGGAAAAAAAAAAACATCCTGACCAGCTTTCCCCCTTTACCGGCTGTAAATATCACCCGTTGAACCGAATGTACGCAATCCAGTGGAGCCACTTGTCCAATAAATCTCTGACAGATTGGGTGGATTCCATTGTCCCGAGGGTGGGGAAATTGTGTTAATTACCTTATTTTGCTGCGATGTGGACCATCTGTCTGGAAATACCCGCTCTTATTTTCCCAAATATTGGGAAATCATCATTATTACTGTAGTTTTAAAGTTGTTTCTTTGTGTTGTAGCTGTCTGCCACCCTCCCTCCCTCACTGCCATTGTCCCCCCCCCTGTTTACATTGATCCCATGTGATCTGAGCCGCTGCATTAGCTTATTTACAACAATCATAATCCGACTGTAAACACGCAAGGCTTTAATGGACTCAACGCGGAAGCTGTGCTCGGCCGGCGGACGGCATCTCTTGACCACACAATGGTCCCATACGCACAAACTAAACATTAAGCCATTCACAATAGGCCATGTGCCCTTATGAATGCCTATAGCGCCTTTTGTCAGGATAAAGGCACCACAAATGAGCTATTGTCTGATTTAACCATTCTAAATCAGGCAAGCCCTCAGGCGCATGTTTTCCACACAGCGCCCAAGAATGTCTCCTTTTTTTGTGTGTGTGTGTGTGTGTGTGCGTGTGTGTGTGTGTGTGTGTTTTTGACGTCCTTGGCGACCGAGGCTCCGGCATGGGGCCCTGCGTGACCGTGACACCATCTGTGGCGCGTCCGCTGGCACGAAAACCAGAGCATACACACAAACTCGGGACGGTTGAAGGAGTGTGTGGACATGTACAGTATATGAACAAGGGAGCAGTTTTCACATGCACACACACTCACACAGGTGTTGTATACCTGGGAGTGGCGGAGGAGAAGTACTGACTGTGTAAAAGTACACAGTCTTAGAAGCAAAAGAATCCTGTCATTGTTATCTTTTTACAGTATATGAGTGTTATTACTGACATATATAGATACATTTGAAGTTGAGATGGAGCTGATGACCATAAACAGATGGTTAGTTTAAAAATAATATAATAATGCATCATATGAGAGCTGTCAAAGTTAACACAATAATAACGCATTAACGCAGATTTGCTTTAACGTCACTAATTCTTTTAATGCATAAACATAACTTGCGATTTTTAGGTTGTAACGCGCTCAGTTTTAAAGCTAGAAGAAGAAGAAGAAGAAGAAACTGAAGATACTTGCATCTTATTAAACTAGAAAAAAACTAAAGAATCCATTGGTGCCAACCAGGTCATACTAGCTTGTCACGAAGGAGGCTAAATAACGCTCCAAACTTACCCTAAATTGTGGTGAAGAAAAACTGGCATGGCCATTTTCAAAGTGATCCCTTGACCTCTGACCTCCAGATATGTGAATGAAAATGGGTTCTATGGGTACCCACGAGTCTCCCCTTTACAGACATGCCCACTTTATGATGATCACATGCAGTTTGGGGCAAGTCATAGTCAAGTCAGCACACTGACACACTGACAGCTGTTGTTGCCTGTTGGGCTGCAGTTTGCCATGTTATGATTTGAGCATATTTTTATGCTAAATGCAGTACCTGTGAGGGTTTCTGAACAATATCTGTCATTGTTTTGTGTTATTAATTAATTTCCAGTAATAAATATATACATACATTTTCATAAAGCAAGCATACTTGTTCACTCCCATGTTGATAAGAGTATTAAATTCTTGACAAATCTCCCTTTAAGGTTCATTTTGAACAGTTAAAGAATTAATTTGTGATTATTCGTGATTAAATATTTAAATTGATTGACAGCCCTGCATCATATATTCTAAACTGATTGTGTTTGATTACATGGATTACATAGGAAAAGATTTTGTGTGATATATTGCACTACGTTTTGTATGTGTAGCTCCACACGGTGTATGAGAACAGTCTGCCCCACTGATACCTGACAGCGCGCATACTTTACTTTGTTTATTTCTCTCTTTCTTTCATGGAGGAGTCACACCCAAACACTCATGCTTGCACATGTGCAGATATCTGTCTCTCTCTGCTCTCCGCCTGACGAAGAATTGAAAAGTTCCCATTGTCTAAGTAAAGTTCACAGCAGGACTCCAATTGAACAAATGAGACCTTATGAATCTGGAAACCACGTGTCTCTGATGTGTATTATCCTGAGGCTATGAGACACATTGTGAGAAAGAGGACAGCCACTCCGTCTCCGAACAATGCAGACATTCTCAACTGCTCAGCTGGATGGCTGCTGCGAATTTTTGTTTTTAATTATTTGAAACGGTTCCTTATCCTCATTATTTGACATTTAACACTTCATAGAAATGGTTTCTTTTCCCTCTTGTCTCTTCTTTTTCCTCCTTTTCTTTTCTTTTCTTGGTATGTATGTCACAGTTTATGTTTGTGGGATACACTGAATATCCTTTAGCGAACAATTTTATCCCATGTGGTGTTACATGCATCGTTTTTGAAAATACAACCCAGAAATCTGTCATTGTCAACTCAACAATACGACAATGTGATATTTTTTTTTGCATTTTTTTGGTCGATGTTGAACTTCATGGACGTGTCTGAGTGGTAGGCTGTTATAAAAAAACATCAAAAGTGAAGTTTTTTCCGTTTTTTTTGTAGAACCAACTTGCATGGAGAGGCTCCTCTCCAAGGATTGGAAGGAGCGCGTTGACCGCCTGAACGCCAGCGAACTGCTGGGGGAGGTCAAAGGTAAGAGCGTCCACATCAAGGCGACTAAAATCTACATTCACTTTCACACCCGCAAACAGTGAGATGTCAAGGGACGCAGACTGACTCTGTCTGTGCTTCACTGTGGCCTTCTGGCAACAGGTGGCACAACAATACATGAGGGAAGAGGAGGTGTGTTAGAAAAAGAAAGAGAAAAAGAGCAAGAAAGAAAATGTCCTTTTCTTTTTCTGAAACCTTCAGATCTTATGAATCTTGTTACAAAACAGGCAAATGGACGAAAAAAGACACCATTTTGCAAAAAAACTAACTTCAAGGATAAGAAACGGTCAAACATGCTGTAACTCTCTCCTCCGTGTGTATACGTTCAGCATGTTTCTGCGTATGAAAGCGAAAGAGTAAGTGGTCGGCAGGTCTACCTGTCACCAGTGAAGGCTGGTTTAGACAGTACAGGTTATAACTGTAACTTTGATTAAAGGGTGTGTATGAAGAGAGAGGCTGCACATTCATGAAGCTATAAATCGCACTGAGGAAGATGTATTCTCGACCTGCTCTGGTATCTAAATGTGAAAATAGCAGCGTTACATCGTGGGGGGTATTATGTTAAAGTCTCATTCAGCGGCTGCAGCAGGACGGAAAGCAAAGGAGGCATTTTTAACGATTTGACTAAGGAATTAGCATAAATCCTGTCTTAAGGCTGGCCCACACTAGATGATAGTTCAAATCTTAACAGAATTTGAAAATGTGAGCGACCCCACACATGACGACATGTTGTGATAACTTTAACAGTTTTGTTCCTATAGTGTGTGGAGAGCAACGATTTGGCCAAAACAGCCAAAACACCACACAATAACAGACTCCATTCATAAACAGACAAGAGTCCCGACTAGAGAAACGGAAATCTTGCAAAATCTCTCGCGATCAAACGTGACTTTAGTGTAAACAAACATGGCGGAAGAAGGGCAGGAAGAATTAGCTCCACTTTGTACTGAAAATTCGCGAAGGATGGATGGATGAAGTCATGGAGACACGTTAAAATAAAACATTGGTGTTGTTGCCACGAATCAACAAGTTGGTCCTCCACCTCTGAGGTCCATCTTACTACTACTTTATGCTTTGCGTTTTGCACTAGCTCATGCATTACCCTCGGCCGCCATGACGGCAGTTGTGTTCCTTCCGCTTCAGTCAGCTTGGTTCTCTATTGGCTAACATTCTATCGTCCTTGGGGTTCCCCACACACAACAGAAGATCCGATCGAAATTTTGAAATCTGTGTGGCCAGGATGGTCTTCCGAGCTGATCGAGGGTGTAAGAAACATTCCAAACATACGTCACACCACAGGAACATCTGTAAAGATAATCTCTAGAACCATCGAAATATCAGGTCTTTGCTGACGATTGTGGGGAGGAGGTATCGGGCCGAATATCAGCTTGATTCTCGTCTATTGTATGTTTTGATTAAGAATTGGATAAAAATGTCCTGCGATGCTCTCTGGCTTTTAGAAATGAGAGAACAATATCCGTTTGATATCCCTCTAACCTTTCACTGCTTGGACCGAAATGTCACGCTCATGTTTTTGTAACCATGACTGACCAGATTTATAACTTTAGTCACGAGAATGTCCTCAGTTTTGAAATGTTACAACATTGTGTTAAAATGATTTGAACCCACCAGTTGAATGAAAGAAACATAATAGATGTTGGTAGATAACACGTAGCTTTGGATAACTGATACATTTTTGTTGTAGAAATGCTTTCCATCTCCTGCAGCGAATTCGGTTTGTGTGCCGCAACATCGGTCGCTGACGGCTCTGCAGTCGAAGCTCCGCTCAGTGAGAGAAACCGTTTGTGATCGTCGCCCGTTGAAATGGCAAGCATTTCCTCTGTGGAAAGTAGAAAAAAAAGGGACGACAGAGAGCCTTCTAAAGCAGAACAGCGCCGACATTGACTTTCACTCCAAGACAGAGATCTGACTCTCTCTCTCTCTCTGTACTAACATCCTCCATCTGCATACACACACACTATGCATACACAGAAACTATACATTTCTACTTAAACAGCGTTTGCAAAGCATCGCTCGTAACCTAAGCATCTACCTGACCGCTCATCAAGAGACAGTCTGCATTAGAGTGCCTGATAAATACAGAACTGTAAAGAAAGTTTTGTCAGACGCTATTACACTATTAAGTTGAAAATCCACTTCACATGACTTCTTTTCATTTAAAAGTCAGTCGTATAATTTCCACTTGGAGAATATCTTCTCTTTGGATGATTGTCTGTTTTCACTGAGGAGTGATATGTCTGTCAAGTGCTCAATCGCTCTCCTCACAGACCTTTACAACTTCAAGTTTCCTTTCTGTTATATTTCGATGTATTTTACATGAAGACATAGACTTTATCATAATAAAGCTCTCTTGTTGGGTTACACCGATGGTTCTCAAACTGCGGGGCGCGCCACGTGACCGAGGGAAAATGTGATGCGCAATTAATGGTTTGACTTTGGAATCTTTTTCACGGCGGAAAAGTAGTGGTAGCAAAAGTGTTCATTCAGACAGGTAGGTCTCCAGAATGGACAGATATTTGACAGGGACAAAAAGAAAAAGAGACGATGCTTTTGAAACGAAAAAGAGAAGGTGCATCTGACGGTAATCAAAAGAAAGTATTTCTCCCTCCAAAGGGGGGAATGACAGAAACAGTTTGAGAACCACTGCGTTACACTGTCAACTTTTTAAAGCTAAACTTCAGCTTGTTTGTGTTTTTGCTTTGACAATGGACTACAGTGCTGATCATCCGATACTTAAAAGTTGTTTTTCAAGTTCATAGCCTCTGTTAAATAGTTCTCACTTCTCATGGCACACATTTTGAACCTTTCATTCCCACTTACAGAGGTCCTATTATTTGTTCCCTCTCTGAAAATATTCTCCTCTCTCAAATCTAGCCCAGTCGACCTGGAAAAAATGTTGGTATTGTATGTTTTTGCAAACCACGGGTACGTTGAATGTTGAAGATTTTTACATTCGGTCTGAGCAGTATATCGAGGTAGTGTATCGAGTGACAGTTATTGAAAGTTACGTGGTATAATAATGAGTATAACAAGTGAGAAAGTCCACTAAGGGTTGGAGGTAAGGGTGGTTGATGGGTCAAACAAACACAGGGCTTTCACCCAGGACACTGCTGTTCGTGTTCCGTGTGAAACCAAAAGGAAACGTTGACTCTGCGCTTGTTATGTAACGTTATGTAGCGGTTGTTATTTATTCACGCTAGTTTTGTTGTTACGTTATAGAGAGCTACAGGAATGGGTCCTAATGAGTTAGCATTTAAGCACTTCCGGTTCCCTCATCTGAAAGTCAATGGGTTTTTAGTTAGATGCCTGAAGTAAGGTCTGTGGTTAACACAAGCTGAAGAGATCTACCACATAAAGGGCACTTGCTGCCCTGAGGTCAGCCTCTCAGGCAGTACTTCCAACCGCTGCACAGGGAGTGGCACATCAGAACTCCACCTATTGTCTACATGTCTAACTTTACATACAGTACATCTTAATGTCTTAACACACTAGTTTGACTGGTGAGGCATGTGTGCAGGAAACACTGTCTCCTAGATATTAGGCTTATAGACAGCTAATTTGCAACAGCAATATGTTTTGAGGGAAACATAATACCGACTGGATTACATTGTTTAGACACTGGCAGCACTGGTTGTCTGCGTGCATGCACGAGCAAGTATGTTCCCATGCACGTGCACAAGATAAACAAAACGGGGACCCACTAACCAGGGAGCCTTTAACGGACAATATTAATAGCTGACATTAAAGGCTCATATTTTACCGGCTAGCAAGATGCAAGATACATTTTTTTTATTGTGGTAAATCGTGACTTCATGCATCTTTTCGTGTAATCGAGTGTTGCTGACAGTTAAACGTTAATATGACATTACTTTTTCTTTTACTTGTGTGACAGAAAACCCTGTTAGGATCTCAGAGGCAACCAGAACCAAGACAACAGCGTGCTTGTCCTATACATAAAGCTGGAATGTGCAGTATATCAATTTCCTGTGTGTTAGTTGAAGACACTAATAACACGCATAAATATAGCATGTACCAGTACATGCATGTACATAAAGGATCACACAGACGTCTCTGTTCGTCCAGCTGTGTCCTGACCAAAGAAACGCTCCGATTGAATTGAAGCGTCGGAGTCTTTTATTTCTCGATGGCTGACATGAAGCCAGTCCGGCTGACCTCAATACACAAACACAACTGTTGCTCTGTGTCTCCTCACACAACAACAACCTGAACCTATTTGTTCAGTCGCAGCTATTTTTAGGGTGAAGAAAAGCGATGACCTCCTTTTTTTTTTTCACTCGGAACATTCATTTGCGCTCATAAACGCACTGCCACATGCTTCCAATGTTCAGCATATACTATGTTTTTTTTTTTTTTTAAATCTTTACTTTACACAAACACATCTGGGAATGTGCCCAGAATGACTTCACTCCTCTACGGCAACCCGCTGTGCGCTGAGCCGGAAAAAAATATAGCGCATCAAATATTGCAAATATTGTCAAGAGGATGCAAAACTAAAAGAGAAGCAGCAACTCTAGGACATCATGAAAGTTCATAGCTGCTTCCCATTTAAAGTTATATGCATTTAAAGTAACATTTATTTATGTTATGCTATGAATTAATTTGGTTCTTCTGTCCAAATGGATCTGGTAGCATTTTATCTGTTTTCCTTTTTATGCAACCCGATCTCACAGGAAGGCCTAGCCTATAAATACCACGACATTACACTGACTTTTCACGTGGCATTTGTACGTTACGCAAACATCTGCAGTTAGGTTCAGGCAAGAAAACCTCCTATTTAGGATTAGGGAAAACGTCATGATTAGGCTTGAAATAAGAACGTAAACTATTGCGAAACACATACGGAAACGACGTAACACAACTACGAAAAACACGTCACAAATGTCAATAAAAAATGTGCCGTTTGTCACGCCGTCACTGAAAACGCTGGTCAACGACGGACTTGAACACCGCTCTACTGGTTAAAAGTCAGTATGTTGGGCCCATCCACCTCCCCACCAGCTCACCATAAGTGGTCTTTCTCGCTTTTTATGCTACGTCACTAATTCTTACCATAGCATTTATAGGTGGATGTGTTTACATTGCAGTCAGTACAGGGTACATGGCGCACAAATGACATTACGGAAATCAAGAAAGGCGTACTTATTGCACGCTAAACACCTTGCGCGCTATTGTGGCATTTATATCACTTTTTGTGTGATGTATATTTTAGATAATAATGATAAAACAAGAGGAAGTACAGGCACAACATCAGCATTAGCTAATACAAGCAAAACTTTCCAAAACAGCAATGACAAAAGATGGAATTATCCAAACACTTATCTCCGCTTCAATCCGTTACAAAAAAAACTTAGATAACATATTATGTATTTACAATAGAGATGAGTGTGCAGATGCTTTTATCGATTTTCCAGCAGCTATAACTATCACGCCATTTGGTGAAACTCATCCCCGACAGCCAAGCGTGCAATTTTTTAAACACATTTGGGCATTTTTTAATTTCTTGCTTTTATAAATCAAAAAGCTTATAAGAACAGATGGATCAGAAGTGT
>CAKAOI010040382.1:0-134855 GCA_916701655.1 Sebastiscus albofasciatus | reverse complement strand
ATATATACATATATGTCCCTGTACATGTCTTTACTTGTTTTGTAATCACTTTATAACACAATAAAAAAAACAACAACATTAAGACGTTTACATTATTAAATCAATATAATATAATGTATTTAACATAAAACTCCGTTATTATGAAATGTATGTGTCATTTTTTATGTCCTCTTTTTGTTTTGTTTTTTCAACTGTCTATATATCTGTTTGTACCTCAGTTAATGAGCATGTGTTCAATAAATGAAGGAGGACTGTCTGCAGGACAGATAATAATGCACACAGTGCACTTTCATAGACTAAGCTACTGGAGTTACCCTGCACTATACTCACTTTTAACAGTGTCTTCTGCACTATATTCACTTTTAACAGTCTCTTCTGCACTATATTCACTTTTAACAGTCTCTTCTGCACTATATTCACTTTTTTAATAGTCGTGTATCACAGCTGTTACCCTGCACTATATTCAGTTTTAACAGTTTTCTTCATCTTCTTGTATTTTTATATCTGGTATATTTTTTTGTACTTTGCACTACTAACTTTTTTACTGCCTTTTTACTATGTTTTGCACTATGGAGCTGTGATGCTGGAAAGTTACTATCTATCTATCTATCTATCTATCTATCTATCTATCTATCTATCTATCTATAGGAAGCAATACAGTGCAATAACATATGTTCAACCTTTTCTTTAACTCGTACACCTGTCACTGTTCTTTTCCCCAGCACTATAACATAGCAGGCTACCATTTAAACACGTCTGGATCGATCTAGGTCTTGTGATGATGTATTTCGTAATACCTCCATCCGTTTCTGTCTTCTCTTCTCTCCATTCCTTTCTTCTAAGCTTCTCCTTCTCCTCTGCCAAGTTATTTCGTTTTGTACGGCCCTTTTTTGCAAGCTTATAAGCAAACTTATTTTAGTTGTCGTTACCCAACAGATCTACCTGCACATCTAGATCTCTACAGTGTGGTCAGCAGTTCAGCGCGAAGTCGCAACTATCGCGATAATTACAATATAGCGTGATTCTAGACCAATGCGCGTATCAGTTGATGAAATGCGCGTCACCGACGTGTCGAAGGCGGTGCTTGCTTTTCCCTCCTCCTCCTCACTCAAATTGTAAATACGTAATTTGCAGAAATGCATCATTTGTCTATTCTTTTTTTTTATATTTCTTTTTAACATTAAATCATTTCTTTGTAAGATGTTGATTTTGTGAATGTATTATTGTGGTATGTGTGTACAAGCATATTACACAAGTCATGGAGAGATCCAATGCTGCAAGAAATATTTATCTGATTCAACCTCTGATTTTTTTTTAAATGAATGTTTTTATGAATGAATCCATCCAAACTTACGGAAACGTGTGTTATATTTTTGCCCTGATTCACTTTATCAGTTTAGAAGACAGTTTAATAACTTAAGATTGTATAGTGAACTTTATATAGCATCTTTTCTATATTAATCACATTTATATAACTTGTTAATGTAACGTTTATACATTAAAAGGAAAATGCAGTTACATGGTTTAACACGCATGCACATATACATATGCTTGGAGGTGACCTGACGTTAAGGAGGATGCATTTGTGTGTATGAGGGAGGGAGCGCAAATAATTAGTATACTAATTATTTGCGCTCCCTCCCTTTTTATTTTCTATTGACTTATTTGTTGACTTAATTTATTATTACTGTTTTTTTTGTTATGTGTGGGGTTTTTTTGTTTGATTTGTTTTTTTAACTCTATTCTTTCTTGTTGTCATTATTATTATTGGTATTTCTTTTCTTGGTTTAGTTTCGGTGCTGAATGTTGAGGTTTTTTTCTCTCTAGTGTACTTGATGGGTTTGTCTGTAAAGCTCATTTACTTAAAAGTTGGTTTATAGACTGTTGTAATAACGAACAGTGGATTGTATATATAAAAACAGCCTGGAAAAAAGGGAAAAAATAAAGAATAAAAAAAAAGAAAAAAAAAGGAAACTACATTAAACTATCGCGATAACTCCAACATAGCGTGATTTCCGACTAATGCGCGTATCAGATGATGAAAGGCGCGTCACCGCCGTGTGGAAGGCGGTGCTAGCTCCTCCTCCTCCTCCTCACTCCCCGGGATTAGAGTACCTCAGGCGGGCTTTCATCGTTGCTTTTGAACTATACTTCTATATAAAGAGAGAAGCGTTATCACCGTTGTAGCTCATATATACAGTATATATATAATAACCGGTGTAATCGGATCTAGCAGTAGAGGAGGGCCCTCTTCAGACCCATCAGAGGCCGTCACCATGAAGCTGACGGACAATGTGCTGCGGAGCTTCAGGGTTGCTAAGGTGTTCAGAGAAAACTCAGACAAAATCAACTGCTTCGACTTCAGCTCCAACGGAGAGACCATTATCTCCAGCAGCGACGACGACTCCCTGGTGCTGTACGACTGCCAGGAGGGAAAGTAAGAGCGGCTTTATCTCCATCCAGCTCTGTTGTTGTTTATCACGGAGCTACATGCTAAGCTAAGCTATGCTACATGCTAACGAGGCCTGCTAACGCTCCACTGTGATAACCATCAGCAGCTAGGGGCGTGACGTCATGAGATGAAGCATGTTATAGTTAGTAAACATTAATCATTGTCTAGTAGGAGGTAACATGCTATGCAGCCGTTGTATTGTTAAAAGTAGATCATAATCTGTCAACATTGATTACAATTTAATTAAACAGGCTTGCACGTATTCCCAGTAGACCACATACACTTACACACCAAAAACTGACATTAACCTGATATTTTCAGGTGGGATTTCTTTCATTCTCACTGTGCAATATCGTTTCCACTTGTGCAATTTTGTTAATAGTCTGTTTATTGTCAATACTGTATATACTGCTCCTATTTTTATACTTCCTTCCCTTTATTCAAATGGTTCATATTTGGTTACACTTTGTTTAGCTCTTTTTTTTTCACTGTGTTAGCTGATGCATCTTGTTTTTTGTACTGTCCCCTTTGCTGCTGTACGCTGCAAATGTCCCCACTGCGGGACTAATAAAGGAATATCTGATCTTATCTTAATTTTTAGGTTACAGTGATGTTATGCAGTGGTGGATCAGGGCTGATAACTCCTCAATATCTATTCATCCATCAATACTTTAGAGTAGATAGCTAACATAAATAGTCCTGAAACGATGAGTTGATGCACAGACTGAATGGCCAACCATTTTGATATTTTTGGTAATTCACTAGTCGTCTTAAGTCATTTATTTTATAGCAAAAATGTCAAACATTTGCTGCTTTTCTCTTTTATATAATTGTAAATTAAATATCTTTAGGCTTTTTGGGTGAGCAAAACAATCAATTTGAAATTTTGACAGATATTTTTCATTGTTTTCTGTCATTTTATAGCTCTAATAATTAATCAATGCATTACACAAAGTAACCAATAATGAACATAAACGCTAGTTGCAGCATACAGTAATCTATCAGTGTTTTATCTGATTTACAGGTTAAAATAACAAACACTCACCATTAAATGGACTCAAAGCAGTGTCTTGTCTTAAAATTGCTGATCAACAGCCCCAAAAAATCTCTCAGTATTCAGAGTATACAGATTTAAAACTTAGAGAACGTATCTGTACATTGAGGCTGTAACTTTGCTGTGTTTGGTATTTTTTTGTGAAATGGTAATAAACAGGAATGATTATAAAAAAAAGACAAGATTATTTGTCAGCATGGATTGATATCTTTTAGTGATTGAAATGTTAATTCTCTCTCTTTCTCTGATTTATGACAGACCCAAGAGGACCCTCTACAGCAAAAAGTATGGAGTGGATCTGATCAGGTACACACATGCTGCAAACACTGTGGTCTACAGTTCCAACAAAATCGATGGTATGTTGATGCACCAATACTTTTGTTTGGTAGCGTAGCATGAATAAGATTCAGGTTGTGTCCAACGTGATATTGTTGATGTATCGCAGAATGAAGAAATCATACAAGAATCAAATATCACAATGTTTTTGGACTGTAATAGAGCTGCAACGATTAATAGATTAATTGTTAACTAATCGCCAACTATTTGGTTCATCGGTTTGAGTAATTATTTAAGAGAAAAAAGGTAAAAATTCTCTGAAATTCACATCTTAAATGTGAATATTTTCTGGTTTCTTTACTCCTCTGTGACAGTAAACTGAATATCTTTTAGTTGTGGACGAAACACTGATTGACATTACTCGCCATTTTCTGACATTTTATATACCAAACTACTAATCGATTAATCAACAATGAAAATAATCGTTAGTTGCAGCCCTAGACTGTAATGACAATGTGATATATGTGGTTATTAATAATGGCAAAAGTCATTAATAATGAGAATATAGGGTCAAACTAGTAGATATATTTGTTGTGCATTTCACTCAGCGACAGCTGTCATATACATCCAGAGAAGTGAATCTCTTCATTGTAATGCAGGAGAAGACAACATTTTAATTATATCACAATGTTTAGGATTATCTAAATTATAAACATTATCTTAACATTCTTGTCTTGTCATATTAGTTCAGTCTACAGTACAAGCTGTAGGGTGCAGTGTGTTTTATTACATGGACTGTGGTTGATGTATACAGGACCCCTATGGACCACTGCTGGATCGACGGGGGACACACTACTCTCTCACTTTGGTCTGAGGTAGTTGTTTGTACAGTTTGAGGGTCTGTGATTCTGCCCCATACAGGAGCTAACTGTACAAGTGACTGCCTTGCCCACGGTCGAGTCAACTCATCAGACCTGCCTGTCATCAGCTTCATGTTTGGATGCCAGCTTGTTTCTTGCCTTGTTCGATGTATGACGTAGTAATAGTGTTATTTTTCTTAAAGATACTATCCGGTACCTGTCCCTACACGACAACAAATACATCCGCTACTTTCCTGGGCATAACAAAAGGTGAGGGCTGGATTGATGCTGGTCTCTCTGTACCTTGATTTGATGTTAAGTGTTGCGTTCTCACAGTTTTCTCTTTTTTTTGTGTGCAACCAGAGTGACGTCTCTCTCCATGTCTCCTGTGGACGACACATTTATTTCTGGCTCATTAGATAAAACAATCAGACTGTGGGATTTGCGGTCACCTAACTGCCAGGTGAGTGTCCTTTTTTTTTTTTTTGTAATTTGGTGAGCATCCACTGGTGTTGCACTAATCAGTAATATGAAATTATAAAATGGGGACTTAGCCAGCTGATGTTGACTTTCTCTTTGTCATCTGTCAATTTTTAGGGTTTGATGCACCTGCAGGGGAAGCCGGTGTGCTCCTTTGATCCAGAGGGTCTCATTTTTGCTGCAGGAATAAATTCGGAGATGGTTAAACTTTATGATCTGCGGTCGTTTGACAAGGTGAGTTTATTAGCAACAGTAAAACGAAATAGCTTTCATTTAATTTAATAGGAGCAAAAATATTAACGATGCCTCTTGTCAACAGGGTCCTTTTGCAACCTTCAAGCTTCAGTACGACCGGACGTGCGAGTGGACGGGGCTCAAGTTTAGCAATGACGGAAAACTCATTCTTCTTTCTACTAACGGCGGAGCCCTTCGCGTCTTAGATGCTTTTAAGGGTGCTGTGCTACACTCCTTTGGGGTAAGAGACAAGTCATTGACTCGCACAATGTGTGAAAATAGAGGATAATGAAGATGTGAAAACTTCCCAACTAATTGTTCACTGTTGCAGTAGTAATGTGTGGAAAAATACTTGCTCATGAGTGCTGTTGTTCAATCACCCTCAGGGCTACAACAACAGTAAAGGTGTAACGCTGGAGGGATCGTTCACTCCGGATTCTCAGTTTGTTATGATCGGTAAGTTCCTCAGCGTTGGAAATGGATTCATATATTGTTTCATGCAAAAAGCTTTATCTCAATCATAAAAAGCCCCAAGTCAGTTGGTCTTTTATTCTACTAAAACCATACATAGACAAACAAATAGGAATAGCCCGGAGTACAAAAATCAATTCTTAAATCCGAGTGATGCTGCAGAACATTTTGCATATTAAAACAAAACGATGCTATGCTCACTCTATGAAATGCCTCACAAACATCATTCTTTTTGACAAATAAAGGCATTTAGCTTATTCATCATCTAACCGTCATATAATCATGTTTTCATCAAATATTTGTTTATTTGTCTGTGTATTTCAGGCTCTGAGGACGGAAAGATCCACGTGTGGAATGCAGAGAGCGGCATGAAGGTGGCTTTATTAGACGGGAAGCACACCGGACCGATTACCTGCCTGCAGTTCAACCCCAAGTTCATGACGTTTGCAAGTGCCTGCTCCAACATGGTGAGTGGGGGGGGGGGGGGGGGCCGTGGACAGTAAGCATTATCGCCCAGTCGGCAACACTGACAGTCCATCCCTTGAGGCCACCTTTCGAAGCCACTCCCCCACAATTATCATTATGAATGTAAACAACGAACATGGCTACTTTTAGTACTCACAGCTGTCAAGCTTGCAGCTTGTATAACTGGTGATGCGATATGAGTGCACGAGCAGAGTGCGAGCAGGTGAACAGGTAGGGAGCGTGTCCAGTCATTACGTTCGGCCTGAATGAAATGATTGGACGGGTTTATTACAGTCCTGTGACAGCCACAGATACCTGATGATACCCAGAATGCAGTCTGGATGTAATAAGAATTTCAACTAATGTAACAAAAAGATTACCAACCATAGCTTTAATAATCATCTTCTTAGTCACATTATTCCACTTTTACAACACACAACTGTACGTGTGAGTGACTTTGAGCAAGTCGTTCAGTTCAGTGTTCAAATCATTTCCCGCTGTCAGCAGACAGAAAAATGGGAAGCAAAACGTGAAAGTAAATTGGATTTACAGACTGCAACTTCACCTTTATGAACCACACACGCACAACAAAAACACCAGCAATCACTATTGGTTCCAATGTGATGAAACATTTCAAATGCTTTTTCTCATCTTTCAGGCGTTCTGGCTCCCGACCATCGACGACTGATGACGATGACGAGGCGAAGGATTCTGCTGAAGGCCAGAGTCAAAGCGAGCAGCAGGGGTCAGCCCAGCCAGCTCGATGTAAATTTCACAAATTGTAAATACGTAGTTTGCAGAAATAGATCATTTGTCTATTCTTTTTTATATTTCTATTTAACATTAAATCATTTCTTTTGTAAGATGTTGATTTTGTCAATGTATTATTATTGTGGTGTGTGTGTGTGTACAAGCATATTACACAAGTCATGGAGAGATCCAGTGTTGCAAGAAATATTTATCTGATTTAACCTCTGATTTTTTTTTTTTTAAATGAATGTTTTTATGAATGAATCCATCCAAACTTACTGAAACGTGTGTTATATTTTTGCCCTGATTCACTTTATCAGTTTAGAAAGTCAGTTTAAAATGGACAAAACCTCAAGATTGTATAGTGACCTTTTATATAGCATCTTTTCTATATTAATCACATTTATATAACTTGGTGATGTCACATTTATATATTAAAAGGAAATAAGTTTTGGAAGTACAAATTATTATTATTATAGGTAATTAAATGTTTAGTTTTGATATAGTTGATATGCCTTTTTAAATTTAAATCTAGAGCCTCTGAGCAGCTGTCAATCACTGCTATTAAAACTCCTGAACTCTGATCAAACGGTCAAACTATGCAGCGCTGAATAAATATGAATCAATACTCTGTTACTGTAATGCCTATTTCTCACCGCAAATGTTTTCAGAAACATCTTGTAGTGTACTGTTTAGCTGTAAAATGAGAAAGTTTGTGACCGGAGCAAACTTTCTAATTTTATAAAAATAACTTTTTATCATATTTGCTCACAGTTACCGACTGCAGCTTTAAAGTACGAGTTATAAATTTGTGGATCTGAGATTGGGAAAATGCTGTCGTCGTGTCCAGGTGATTTATGACGGCAAAAACATCTTACACAATATGTTGACCATCACGGTTGTCATGTGTGGAGTAAATCGAGATTGACAAAGTTGAATAGGCTGGTCAAACTTTCCAAAACAATATGCTCCATTTTAAATAAGAGGTTTCCGATCAAACGGTCAAACTAGGCAGCGCTGATTAAATATGAATCAATATTCTGTTACTGTAATGTCTATTTTTCTCCTCAGATGTTTTCAGAATCATCTTGTAGTGTACTGTTTAGCTGTAAAATGAGAAAGTGTGTGTCTCGGTCAGTGGGCAGTGCTTGGTTTGGTTCGACTGTTTCAACATGGCGGTCGGGGTCACAAACTTTCTCATTTTACCCGGCTCTGATTGGTTGTCTCCATTCGGGCACGGTGAAATTTTGCTTATACAATTATGAGCACTAGGAGGACACACAGCAACATGACTCTTTGTCAGCTTATCTGTCTATTGTCAGAATACAGTGACCGTTTTATAAGAATAACCTTTTATCACATTTGCTCACAGTTACCGACTGCAGCTTTAAAGCACGAGTTCTAAGGAACCCTAAATATCAGTTTTATTTGTGGATCAGCGATTGGGAAAGTGTTGTCATCACGTCCAGGTGATTTGTGACCGCACAAAAACATCTTACTCAACCTGTTGACCATCACGGTTGTCATGTGTGGGGTAAACTGAGATTGACAAATTTGAAAAGGTTGAGTAAAAACTTTCCAAAACAATATACTTCTTTTTTAAATTAGATGTAACAGCTGCTTTTTTTGCTGTTTTTGTTTCAGCCTAAATCATTGTGATTTTTCATTCATAAACAGCAGAAAATTGGTGTTAATAGTAAAACAATAGAGCAGTGTGGTGAC
The DNA here is from genome assembly GCA_916701655.1 of Sebastiscus albofasciatus. NCBI lineage: Eukaryota > Metazoa > Chordata > Actinopteri > Perciformes > Sebastidae > Sebastiscus > Sebastiscus albofasciatus. The sequence goes on along the minus strand of CAKAOI010040382.1, from coordinate 126,091 downwards.
TGTTTCAAAAATCTTACAAGTACTATCACAGGACTCTACATCTGAATTGTTCTTGGCTCAGAAGTTGGTACAGTAATTAGGTTTGCAGGTCAGAGTCCTCCAGGTCCTGGTGTGTGGTGGGGGTGTCACAGTCCAGTACCCGGGGCTGGACCTTCACTCATTGGGAGCTAAATTTGGTAGAGAGGTGATCGGGTTCCCAGTCTGTGTACACATGATACTGTCCTAGTTACTTGAGCGATGTCCCTTCTCACACTGTCACACTCTCTCGACGAGTCCAGACGCACTCGGCGATCCTCTTCTTCAGCAGTCAGACTTATACTCCACTTCATCATCTGAAGTAAAGGACTTCTCTTCTTCAACAACCTCCTCTGGTTGGACTTCAGTATCTCTTGACTGGACTGAATACCTTCGATCTCCAGTCCCCGCCTGTTGCTTCTTCTTCTGTCTCTCAACGCTACAGTGCTCGGCGGGAGGAAAGAGACTGCTTAGCCGCCATGTTTCTCGCACTAGTGGTGACGCCGGAGCTGAGGGAGTTCCTGGCCAGGGCGAGAGGAGGAGCAGTGCGCCTCATCAAGGTGCGCATCCAAGACGGTGAGTGACCCCAGGACGATGAGTCAGCCCTCAGTGGGATGTAATACACATTAATCATTCATTATATGTATCATAGTTAAAGTTCTTAAACGTTACTTAAAAACGTCTTACACAATCTGTTGGGCAGCTGTCCAGAGATGTGTGGTCACATTACAAATCACTGTCATCTGGGAAAACAAGTTCTTTATGCAAGGATGAATTCTCTATGACAGCGGTTCCCAAATGTTTGGATTGTGACCCCTTAAAATGTCTACGAGTGACCACCGATCACACATTATAATCTTTGTGTGGACACGAGTTGTGAACAGTTTAACAAACATTTTCAGTTTCATTTGATAGAATTTTAGAGGTGAAAGTATTCAGTGTTCAGGAGTATTATATATGAATCATTTTCTTTTCTTGGGACCCTTTGAGGGGTCCCAGCCCCCAGGTTGGAGACCACTACTTTATAATATAATCTATACCTAAAACATGGCTGAAATGGCCTCCAGTGGCTCAAAATGTTTTCAGACCACAGTCACGTTTTCTCATGAGCTGCAAACCCTTTGTTCTTAACCTTTAGACCTTTGGTTTACAACCTGGGGTCAGGACTCTCTCCAGGGGTCATGAGGTTAATCTAAGTGGTCACACGATGATAATCGGGGTAGGAAATATTGAAATAGGCCTACAAAATAATGTTTATTTTAAAGTATCTTTTTTTTCTTGTGAAATACTTGCGTCACATTTAGTTTTGCTTCTTCATCCCTCTGAAACGTATTCACATGAAACTATAGAAAATCACTCCAATTTATCCCCGATGTATTACCATTACATTTGAGTAACAGAGCTATCCATTTTTGTGGAAAAATAAAGAACCGATGATCAGAAAGTTTGCTGCACGATCCCAAAAGATTTTTAACGCTTCTCAAGTTACGACTATATTTCCTCATGTATGTACCCGGAAATGACATCTCTCCTTGCTTGTTTTGTACGACACAGAAAAACACGTGATTTTGTATAAAAAAAATACAGAATAATACAATGTAACATCAGTATAGACTAATAATAACTGATTGTACAAGTTTTATAATTTGGTATGGTATTACATATATGTATGTATGGTATTTCTGACTACCATATTTGTTTGGGTTAAAAAGCGTTCTTATCGTGCAGCAAACAGAATATGCGTTCATCCGGGTAGCTAGAAGATAAATACCTTCAGGATGACAGCAAGTGTTGCTGGGTATCTATTTTTTCAGGCGCTTGGCTCTGTGACTTGAGTGTAATGGCAATACATGAGGCACAAACTGTGGCTTAATTGAAGAATAATTTTCAATTCTTAGATTGTTTTCCTGTGAGTAAGACTTGCGCCACAACAAGTAGACGTGGCTTCCTTCGTATTAAAGGGTCATGAACAAAAAAACAAAGTTGCTCCAGACTTTATTGCGACAGCTGTGTGACAACAGACATCCAGTGTGTCAGCTGATGTGAAAAGTGGTCAGTGAGGCAATGGGTCTCTAGGTAGCAGATTATGGAGGTGGACTGATATGTCAGTGAGGTGTGATATCTTGTTTTGGTATCTGACGCTGTAATCTGATCCATGACAGATGCATTCTGGGGGCTATCTTTGTGGACTGTGCCTCATATCAAATATTTGCTCTCATATTTGAAGTACTGATGTCAACAGAGATGAGCTGCGGTGCTACAGAGACAGAGAGTGTCACTCAGGCCTGTTTTACTTCCTTACTGAAGCACTGACTGTGATCTTTTTCCGGGCGTCACTCGGCTATTTTGAGCGACATGTGACGTGACATGGTCGCTCGCTGCTGCTGCTGCCCGGTGACACTCCTGTTCGCTCCAATGTCAAAAGAGAAACAAGATCATTCTGGTGGATTTCATCACCGTTGGCTTTGGTTTCCTCTGTCTCCAAACTGTCCCCTGATAGCTTATGATTTTATTTCTTTGTTTTAAACTTGAAGGAAAAGAGATATTTAAAGTGAGGTTTTTACATACAGTCTAATACTAACATATAAAGACTAAGAGAGAATGGCTAATGGAAAGTATGTGTGTGCAGAGCAGGAATGTGTTATGGCTCAGAATAGAAACAAGCCCCGAGAGACGCTCAGGAAATCCCCCTGCACCCCACAAGGACATCAGGCTTTAGCTGTGTTTTTGTGATTTCCAGGCTGTTAGAGTTGTGATCACGTTGTTCGGTTTTGTCAACTCCACTGAGAGATTTAAAATCATCCTGTCAAGTCAGTCAGAAATCAGTCCGATGTTAGTCTTTGCCGTCTTTCACCACAGCACGTGGAGCAACAACATGAGACCTCAGACCGTCTTTATTAGTTTACACATGAGGTGGTGACCCATGAGACCGTGTTGGTGGTTGACAATGGAGCTGAAATAATTAGTCAGTGGGAAGATATTTTCATAATCAACCAAAAATGACAAACTTTTTCAGGTTTTAGCTTCTCAAAGGTGAAGATTTGCTGCTTTTCTTAAATTGAATGCTGTAAAATTTGAGCTGTTGGTCGGACAAAACAAAAAATATTTGAAGGTGTCACTTTTCATCATTTTCACTACTTTCTGACATTTTATTGACCAAGCCATTAATCTATTAACGGAGAAGATAATCGTCAGTTTAATCAATAATGAAAATAACTTAGTTGCAGCTCTAGTCGACCAAAATACGACACACTTTATTTGGATAGTCTGCCTACAAATAGTTTATCAACCTGTGCAGCATATGTTGAGTGAGTATTTCAAGTTCAACTAAATTATTCTGAGAATATGCAGTTATGAATTGTCACATTTACTCTAGAGATAATCTGTTGAATAGTTGAATCTCAATTTATAAGCTGTTGAAATGTTACAAATACTCCATCAACTATTTGTAGGCAGACTATCTAAATAAATGATTACCCTGTTTGCTCTCTCTTTTTTGACAACGTGGACCAGGTTGGAAGTTTGTATTTATGTTTGAATGCAGCAACATAAATTTATACTTCAGTTGTTTATACTGTGCTTAGAAATATAAATACTGTACTTAAAATGTGGAGACTCGGTAGAGATCATGATTCAAATGACTACCTGAAAGTGTCCAAAATTAGACACAATCATGTGCACGTTCAAGTAACATACACATTCCTCTATAATGTAAAACATCATTGTACTTCAGTGAAAATATGGAGCTCATTTGAGTTTAAAAATGTAAAAGAAAATGATAAAAGTAAAGTTAAAATCTAAGAATAAAATAATAGTAAAAATTTTGAATAAAAATAACATTTCAAAGTTTGCCTGATGTCACATTTTTAACATCAAATAGGTTGTGCAGTACTCCTCTTACATGTATATCATTACTGTCTGTGACTGTAGACTATGCCTGTCGTCTAACTTATACTATATGTGTCAATGTGATCTGCAAAGGCCATGCTACATATATAGGGGTGGGCGAGGTATGTGATGAGTAGTGGTCTGATTTTCAGAGCAGCTGGTGCTGGGAGCTTTCAGAGAGCCGGAGAAGAACTGGGAACAGGATTATGATCACTTCCTGCTTCCTCTCCTGGACGACCAGGAGCCCTGCTACATCCTATACCGCCTCGACTCCCAGAATGCACAGGGCTACGAGTGGATCTTCATATCGTGGTCTCCCGACCAGTCTCCGGTATGTTGTACCACATACTCTTCATTAGTTACCACATGCTGGAGGATTTGTTTTGGAAGAACCAAAATATCCTGCACACTGTCGATCACTTGTACTCACTTTATTAATGACGTGTTGGTCCTCAGACAACATTCATACAGGCAAACAGCATCACTAACACATGTGAATAAATGTAGCTCATGGAGAAACCACCAATCTGCTCCAGCAGCACCTCACAGGATCCATACAAAGGAAGGTCAATGAGTCTGATTGTGAACACAACCGTACTGGGATCTTCCAGTTGTAAGCAGTAATAGTATGTTTATCATACAGTAGGAAATATAAATGTCAAAGTATGGATATGTATCGTACAGTAGAAAATTATGAGAACATTGTATTTGGCATTGGTTTATTTGTTTATTTAACAGGGGCCATGTTTAATAATAATATTAAGAATGTAGTTACTATAAAGGTAGGTTAATATCGTCTAAAAATCTGTGTGTGAATCATACTAGTACATAATAATCACAATAGTCAAAAAGTTAGAAGTCTAAATTATAGGCGTTATTGTTTTTTTGTTCATTTTGAAACAACAGATCAAACATTCACAAACATCCCCAATAATAACATTTTTGGCACAAAGAAACTTAACAAACCTAATATTAATATAAAAGAAGCCAGTATAGATAAAGAAAAAACATATTATATATAAAAAATAGATAAATAAGTAAAAAGAATATACACAAGTAAAAAGATTAAATTAAAAACAATAAAATAAAATGAAATCTATTTATATATATACATATGTATATACTGTATACATATATACATACATACACATATACGCACACACAGTATATACACATGCAAAAACACATATACATATAATCAATTAAAAAAATCAAACTAAGTACATTTACTCAAGTACTGAACTTTAAGGTACGGTAACACTTCATTTTACAGGTCTGCACATTTCATCGTAATTAGGTGATAATTTGACAGGTTACTTGCTAATTATCACCTAATTACCATGAAATTTGCAGACCTGTAAAATGAAGGGTTACCTAAGGTACTTCAGTACTTTACTTCATACTTCTACAGCAGATTTATATTATTATTACCAAATATAAATCAACTAGCCTATGAATTATGGTGTGTTATCATAGATTAAGCTACACGGCAGTATATGAAGTTGTAATTAGTCCCACATTTACCAGCTGCAACATTAAAGTGCTGTACACATGAATGCATCACTAGTTATAATTCAGTAATGGAAATGGAAATGGGACATTCTGCATATTGAGTACTTTTAATTTTGGTACTTAAAGTATATTTTGGTGTTGATACTTAACATTACTTCAGTAGAAGAGATGAATACTTCTTCTATAAGCAATGTAGCAACTCCATCTTGAAACCGTTTCCACCTGACAGCTGCATTATATACAAACAGTACATATATATATTTTCCCCTTTGTTGGCTGCAGGTGAAACAAAAGATGTTGTACGCTGCCACCCGTGCCACAGTGAAGAAAGAGTTTGGCGGTGGCCATGTGAAGTATGAGGTGTTTGGCACAGCTGAGGTCAGAAATATTTCAATTCATTTCAATCTATTATGTGTCAGATTGTTGTGTTTTAGAGGTGTTTGTCCTGCGCTGCCTGTTAAAGGGCCTCTTGTTTTGCTTGCAACACTAGGAGGACATCTGTTTGCTGGGCTACCAGCGTCATGTGTCATCCTGCTCAGGTCCTGCCCCGCTGACGTTAGCCGAGCAGGAGCTCCAAAGGATCAAAATCACAGAGGTGAGAGGTCAACCTGCCCTCGGAAGTGTTGTCATCGTTGCTTGTGCCAACCAAGGTCGGCTTGTGTGTGTGTTATATAACTTCCTTTATTTGAAATGTAACTTTTTGTTGTGATTTCCTTTTCAGGGCCTGGTCAAACAGGTATGTTGATGCATTATTTACTTTATGTTTATATTGGATATGAATTCAGATTTAATTTGAATGGGGGAAAAATTTCTAAAAATGCATTTTGTACTACAGTATTGAACATGTAAAGCTAAATTATCCCATAAAACACTTTGTGGATCTTCCTTTTGAGGCTTGAATGGACAGTCAAGACAGTCAAGTGTTTGTGCTTGCTGCCCTCTTCAGGTGAAGACAGAGATCAGCGTGGAGAGCAAGCACCAGACGCTTCAGGGCCTCGCCTTTCCACTGCAGGAGACAGCCAAAAGAGCCCTGCAGCAACTGGCCCAAAAACGCATCAACTACATACAACTGGTGAGTTGATATAAGAGTATAAGCTTACTCTCCAGTCTTAAAGAAAACACACCATCAGGAGCAGTTTGTTGTCAGTGTTGATATACTTCTTACTTTGACATACTGTGCATATTACTGTGTTCCAGAGGTTGGATGTAGTGAAGGAGACCATCGAGCTGGTCCACTCCAACCCGACAGATACTCGTGATTTGCCCCGCAGAGTTCCCAAAGACACTCCCAGATACCACTTCTTCCTTTACAAACACTCCCACGAAGGAGACTACTTGGAATCTGTCGGTATGTCACTGACTCCCTGTACACTCATAATCCTCTTCTGTTCACACATCTGTACAAGATGTACGAGCTTGCACAAGGAGGTTTACATCCGTACACCTGGACAGCAGATGCTGAGAGAGGGCAGTAGTAGTAGTGCATACCATATCATCTATATTATTGGTTCCAAATGTTTTGGCCTTCTTAAAATGAAGCAATAGTCAGAGGTGGAAGAAGTACGCAGATATCTTTTATTTAAGTAAAATACCACAGTGCAAAAATACTCTGTTTCAAGTAAAACTCCTTCATATCTTATTCAAGTAGAAATACAAAATTATTGGCATCAAAATAAACTTAAAATACCAAAAGTAAAAGCACTCATTACGCAGAATTTCAGAATAGTATTTTATCACTAGATTATAATTGTTGATGCATTAATGCGTTCATCATTTTAATGTTGCATCTTGTGAATGTAGAGCTGGTTTTAATTACTTCATATACTGCTGGGTACTTTAATCTATAGTAATATATCATCCTTTATTAGTTTATTTATATTTTGTATTAATAATCTGAATCAAAGTAACTAAAGCTGTCAGATACATGTAGTGGAGTAAAAAGTTCAATATTTCCATTTGAGATGTGGTGGAGTAGAAGTAGAAAGTGGCAGAAAATTAAATTTATCAAGAAAATTATGAGTTTATTCCACTAGTGGCAATAGTTACTTGGGATTTTTCATCACAGAAAATGGCCTTGTTGTGTAGACGGTCTGTGAGCAGTTCAATGAAATATAGATTTTTCTTCTCTCATTGTTTCATTTGTTTTGAAGAATTTGTACAGGCCTGAAGAGGAGAAAGTATTCAGTATTTCACAAGAAAAAAAAGCTAAATTTAGAGACCAGTCAGAAAGGAAAACACATTTTTATGTTTCAGAAATGTATTTTTTAATTATCTAATCACCGTCCAGATTAATCTTTTTGTCCCCAGGTTTTAAACCACTGATCTACATCTACAGAAAATTCTAGTTCTTATAAATGGTCTTCTTCTCCTCCCCTGTCGGCAGTGTTCGTATACTCCATGCCAGGATACAGCTGTAGCATTAAGGAGCGGATGTTGTATTCCAGCTGCAAGAGTCGACTACTGGAGGACGTGGAGAAAGATTACCACTTGGAAGTTGCTAAAAAGGTGACGGATGGATAGAAAACTACACAACACAGTTTCATACAGGGCTGTAGCTACCAGTTCTCTCTGTTTGTTGTGGGTATTTGAGAGGCTGATTTCTGTGTTTTTAGACTCAATATATTTACATTTGAGTACTTTAAGACCTACAGAGATGAATAAATAAAGGACAATCAGTGTTTTTGTAGCCGTGTGGAAAGGCTTTGACATGTTGGAAGACAGAAATTACAGAAAATCTAACTGAACTGTTAATATATAAAGTATAGGGCTGCAACTAACAATTATTCTCTCAATTAATCGATTAGTTGTTTGGTCTATAAAATGTCAGAAAATGGAAAAAAATTTTGATCAGTGTTCAAGCCCAAGATGACGTCTTCAAATGTCTTGTTTTGTCCACAACTCAAAGATATTCAGTTTACTGTAAAAGAGGAGTAAAGAAACCAGAAAATAATCACATTTAAGACGCTGGAATCAGAGATTTTTTTACTTTTTTTTTTCTTGGAAAATTAGTAGTTGGTGATTCATTTGATAGTTGTCAAATAATCATTTAATTGATTAATCGTTGCGGCTTTAATAAAGTATGAAAAATCGAAACAATTGAAAAAATATGGAGGGGTGTATGGGGGGAATTTGAACTCACACACAACCTCAAGCTGACTAACGAATGTTATTCATGTTCAGCCCTGTTTATATAAAGTCTATGGTTCAGCCTACATTCTGAGTACCATGTTTGCTTATTGTGCTTATTTTAATTTGTTGCATCTATGTCCAGTTGGAGATTGAAAGCGGAGATGAACTGACGGAGGAGTTTCTGTATGACGAGGTCCATCCCAAGCAGCACGCTCACAAACAGGCCTTCGCTAAGCCCCGCGGCCCAGCAGGGAAAAGGGGACACAAGCGCCTCATTAAGGGGACAGGAGAGACCAGACAGGACAGCTAGAGGCGGACACATGTCTCTCATATAGTCCAGTCTGCCGTTCCAGCCCCCACACATTTCCCTAACACCTCGTCAGGCTCAGAGGAACGTGCATAGTGATGGCTTTCCTCGGCTGTTTAAACACTTGTGTAATATAACTAATATGTTTTTGATGGAAAATATGCTGATAAATTATCTGCCTCTCCAACAGACAAATCAGGTCTTACATGCAAATAAATATAAGGACATTTATATATAACATATCTAAAAAACATAACACAAATCACTCATGTTTATTGATAACTTCCTCCATTTAAAAAAAAAAAAAAAAAAAAGAGTCAGGCTTAAATCCTGACAGATGGCCTTGTTATTGTGAAGATCATCTGTTTTTTTTCCATGCTTATAAAAATACATCTGCAGTTTACAATATAATAGACTTGTAATGAATTGTAAATGTTTAGTCAGACGTTTCAGTCCTCATGTCTGGCTTTCAATACAAGTTTTGTATCAACACTGTTTGTAAAACACTATGAAAGGAAGTTCCAAATAAATTTTGTTTATACTGTGGTGTTATAAATATTCATGGTACAGATTTGCGTATTTTTATTTTTGCGTGCATCGTTTCATGCATGTTAATACTTCCTGTCACATGTCTGTAAATATCCAACATGGTTTGGATTTGTTTGTGGCCTGTTACGTTGAAATAAACAAGGGATAATTAGATCGAGGTTTTAAATGAGACCAACATTCAGTACATCCAGACGACAAAAGCCTCTTGTCACGGCAGTGCAGTTGCAGTGTTTGAAAGACGCCACTGTGTTGATTTAACTGCATGAAAATCAATTCAGCAGGAGATCTGGACAGTGTGATCTGAGAGTACAGTACAAGAACATGTGCAGCCATGGCTACATCATCAAACGACAAACCCTGACCAAAAAGAAGTTTATTCAAGTTGGCTATTAGTATAATTCTTTTAAACTTAAAATAAGAGAGTATACTTAAAATTTACCTTTTATGTACTTATTGGAGATATACTTAAAAAAGTATACATAAGTATACTTGGCTCTTACTGAAAAGTATACAGAAAGTCTAAGTATACTTGGTTTATACTGACAAGTATACAGAAAATCTAAGTATGCTTGGCTTACCACCTGGAGCGAGGTTATACCTGGAGCAGGGGCACACTTGGAGCAGGGTTTCGCCTGGATCCGGATGTCTCCGGTATTGTGGCTGCATCTGCTACAGCATCCGGTGCCTGCTTGACACCAACTGCTACCATCATTAATTAACTACGTCTGTACGAGGGACTACCAAGGCTAATGAGGGACTACCAACACTTAGTGACAAAGTGGCAGCCTGGAGAATGACACTTCTCGGTCACTGCCAAAGACATCAAGATCACCCAGCAAGCATGCTGATGCTGCGGGAACCAACGCACGGGCATCGATCACAGGGACGTCCCACACCAACATACATGGACGTACTGAGGAGAGATGCTGGACAGTGTTGGTGAGCTGACCAGATGTATGGTGAACTGAGACAGCTGGAAACTCCGCTTGAAAGTCCGTCTGAGGACGACCCAATGACATCAATTCCGATAGTTGTATTATCACTCTTTCCATCCACCACTATTGGTTTTGTGTTATCAGTCCTACTTGTATTAGTTATTACAGCTGCTAGGCTATTATTGTGGCTGCTTCCCTCTCTCTCTCTCTCTCTCTCTCTCTCTCTCCCTCTATCTATCTATCTATCCACCCCAGCCAGTCTCGGCAGATGGCCGCCCACCCAGAGCCCGGTTCTGCTCCAGGTTTCTTCTCAGTAATCGGGGAGTTTTTCCTGGCCACAGTGCGCTTGGTGGATCTTGTTGGGTCTCTAAACTATGGTGTACGGTCATAGACCTGCTCTATATATGAAGCGTCTTGAGATAACTTCTGTTGTGATTTGACGCTATACAAAAATAAATTGAATTGAATTGAATTGAATTATACTGACAAGTATGCAGAAAAGTCTATATACTTGGTTTGTACTGACAAGTATACATAAAAGTCTTAGTATACTTGGCATATGGCCTACTTGTACTTAATCTTTTGATCGAGATATACTTAAGAAAAGTATAATTAAGTATTCTTGCCTTATAGGCCTACAGAGACGTATACTTGGCTTGTAGTTGTGCTTACTTTTTGATAGAGTAGCCTATTAAAGTGTGCAAGCTCAAGACTTGGTGACAAGATCACTGGTAATAGCTCTATTAATGCAGAACCACTCATTTCAAGTTGCTCTGGAGGTCATCTCCGCTGTCAGATCAGTCTGTGTAAATACTATAAACTTATTGCCTTTGCAAAGCCAGCGAGGAACAAGGTCGCTGTTTAGACTGACACTAATGATGTGCACACACAGTAGAGAGGCTGCTCTCTCTTAGGACATATTTGCATCCACACTGCTGAATTACTTATTGGTAATGGTAGTACTCAGTCATTACTGAAACGAGACTTATAGTCTGCAGCCGTGATAGCAGCTCTGTGAGACAACGCTCACAATGACAATGCTAGCATGGTGATGTTTAGCACGTATAATACTTTTAACAATCTTAGTTTAGCATGTTACATTTTTTACACATGTACAACATGAAACAGCACAGGATGATAGGGATGTCATTAGTTTTGCAGGTAATAAACAAAAGTAGGGTAGACCAGGGTAAGACGCCCCGTTATTCCCCTCTGACCTCTAGATAGAGCTAGTTTCTCTTGGATGCTAGTGGCCTTGCTAATCTTTGAATAGCGACGCAATCGTTTTACTGGTGGGGCGAAATCAAAAGAAGTGGTTTATTCTGACAACACAAAATAACCCTCTGTGTTTTTTTTAACTTGTTTTTACTGTTAATATGAGAATCATATAGGATGTGGTATGAAATGAGGTGAGAAGAAGCCATCCATGGACATTCATGATAATGTTAGATTTCTGAGAAAACGTGTACACAATCATCTAATGCAATAACATAACTGCTAACCGACGCTAAGAAAAATATTGTTATCTGACTGACTTTGTTACGATAATAACGTTATAGCTAGCAATATTAGCTTGCTAGCTGGCTTGGATTCTTCGCAGCAGAGTGCAACAGGAATGAGTCCTCAAACCCGGAAATGAGTTAGCATTTAGTAGTTAGCACTAAAATACGTCACTTGTGAATTTCTTGTGTGAATTTCTGTGTCATAAAAAAGGCAGTTGCTAATAAGTGCCTATAAATGAGACTACAAAACTTCATCACACTGACTGTCCACCTTTACAGCCTCGCTGTTTGTACTCGCACTCATGTGACCGTGGTGTAGTTCGTTTACAGCCTAACGTTAGCTTTTTACTTCTGGCGATTGCGTTCCAGTTTCAAAAATCTTAAAAGTGGATTAGAAATTATGTTATGGAACAAAGCGTGTCATAAACGCGTGTTTGTCACAAATCTTATTTTCTGCTATAATCCAAAACCCAATGGAAAAATTCCATTAGCTTTTTGTCGAGGGAATCAGGGTGATGCTAACTCCCTGGTTGACCTATAAAAACACATCATCCCTGGAGCACTTTATAGGTAATAATGATGTATGTGTTATGTCACATTTTTTATTTTAAAGTAAAAGCAACGTCAAAATATGAAAATAAAGTCAATGTTATGCATAAATACCAAGTTTGAATAGATCAAAATGACTCGTGAAGCAAGATCTTCCCGGGGTCGAGGATGCACTTTAACAAGATCTTAGAGTTTGTTTTATAATAACTTGTAGTCTGTTATGATTTACTTGCCCTATAAATGTGTTTACTTATACTTCTTGTGTACATATTATTTAAATTATACGCTGTTACGTGCCGTAGTGTGTTTTGTGTTTTTGTGCCCTCTCCTGTGTCTCTTCAGGTGCCGCCCTCCCCCGCTGTGCAGCTGCAGTAACTGGATGTTCGTGGCTGCATGCGCCTAATCAACAATCATGGCCGGCCGTATAAGAGACCAGGAGAGAGGAGCAGATGGTGCCAGTGGGCCAAACGGCAGTTGTCAGACTGTGTGTGCGGTGGTTACGTCGGTGGTTGGCTTGTGTGTGTGTCGGAGTCGGCAGTGGTTTCCCTGTCGTGGATTAAGTGTGTATATTGTTGTAGTGCTGACTTTAGGGCACAGTAGCCCAACGCTTTCTGTTAGAAAGTAAATTTAAGCTGGTTGTTGAACATTTTCATTTATTGTTAATAAATTGTTACCTTTCTATGCGCACATCCATTGCCCGTCTCTCTCTTTCCTGGGTTAAAGTGTATTGTTACTCCCTCCATCCCCTGGATGGTAAACGGGGAACGTAACATATACTTTAAATGAAAAGAGGCTAGACATTGCTCTTAAAGGTCCCATATCGTGCCCATTTTCAGGTTCATACTTGTATTTTGTGTTTCTACTAGAACATGTTTACATGCTGTAATGTTAAAAAAAACCCTTTATTTTCCTCATACTGTCAGTCTGAATATGCCTGCATTTACCCTCTGTCTGAAACGCTCCGTTTTAGCGCATTTTGACGGAATTGTAACAGAAATGCGTTGCTAGGCAACAGCTTGGGTCCATGTATACTTCCTGTCAGCTGATGTCATTCACATACACTGCAACAGGAATAAACTGGGACACATTTAGAATGTTTACGTTTAAAATTATGTCAAGGGTCTAAATATTGTATATTTGTGACATCACGAATGGGCAGAAATCCTAACGGCTTGTTTTAGATGCAGAGTTTCTGAATACGGGCTGTGTGTATTTCCCTGAGTGTTTCGATACTTTCACAGTATTTATATAGGACTTAAGCCTGCTTTATAATAAAAAAACATTAAAATCTCACTTTTTTATAATATGGGACCTTTAAGGGGGGGGGGAATTGATCCACATTATAGGTCATGTAACCCCATTTTGCTGAACAGCACAGGTGAGCCCAATCTGAACACTGTGCTCCTATAAGTAGGAGAGGAGGAGGAAAAACATTTCTCTGTTGCCCCGCAACCAGCCATATCTGATCCCCTTCATCATTCAGCCTTCATCAAGTGCGTCTTCTAAAGTGTCTTATAATGCCAATTCCTTTGTTCACTTTATGACTAGATTCATGGGTTTAGCTGGATCCTGTTCCTGTTCAAATATTATCTGACTTGCTTTGATGATTAAGATGATGATTCGATGCATGTGCAATCTTGCAGTGTTGATGTCATGCATCTTTCTTGTTTGCCCCAAGGCCTATTGAAGGAGGCTGGATCACGGGCAGCCACAGGTCTTGGGGTATATGGAGTATGACGCATGTGCAGTGTAACTGGAGCTGAAGTTGGGTGTTGCAAATGGCTCAGTTTCACAAGTGCTGACCAGATTTTACTACGCATGTGTTGTACCCCAAAGATATGACGCGTTGATGACGCGTGACCCAGCCTCCTTCAATAGGCCTTGGTTTGTGTATTAATGCAGACACCACTTGTTGAGGTTAAAGGGGAGAGTCATCTCAAATAAAGTCTCCTTTATGGTGGAATATCATGGCTCTCTCTCTCCCTCTCTCTGATTTATGTCCAATACTCAAATGTCCAGAGTGTCCAGCCCTCGGCACTTTGGTCACCTTAACAGAATAGCCACTCTTATGACTCTTACTCACTTCTATAATGAATTATATAGTGAAAATAAACTATTCCCTATTTTTCTAAGATCCCCTCAAGACCCCCTGGATGAGAACCACTGATCAAGAACAATGCTGCTATGGCAGAAAAATCAATGACACATTTTTAAAATGATGCATTAGTTGAAGTTGTTGACAAAGCACTTCTTTGGTGGTGGAGGGCAGCAGCCTCACTCAGCAGTCGGCCTGCTCCCTGTGAGCAAAGCTCTGCTGATGAATAAGGTGGATTTATGTTGCTGGTTCCAGGCAATTAAAGCTTTTCTCAGAATCCTCTGGAAAACATCCAGTTTTTTTTCCTCCATGGTTGGAAGAGGACAACAGTAATTCATTGTGTCCCACACATCAATCCACTTACCAATTCTTAGGAAGTTCTGGGTATTTAGCGTGTTCACACAGGACAAGTATATTCCACATATCGGCAAATATGTGGTGTGTGTGTGGTGTTGAGAGGCACCATTGTGCTACAATCCAGTGCATAAATAGAAATAAAGGAGTCTGTCACAGATGAAAATTATAAAAAATGAACTTGTGCACAGAGGTGGTTGAATAGCTTCAGGAACATCTTGGAAAAGAAAAAAAAATAATATTAAATCTTTTGAAGTATAGTTATTAAGCAGCTTATGTCACAATATAAGGTACAATAATATACAAACAATGGCTCAGATATGTTAATTTATTAATAATGAAAACAAAAGTAGCAAACTGGTGATGAATTACTAGATTTTGCAAACAAGTTACAATAATAACTTGTTGTTGAAGGAATAATAATAATGTGCTTTTTTCAGTTGCAAGAGATTTCCAGTGGTTATACATACGTGCTATGTTAGGAGAAGATCTATAAAAACATTTTGTGTGAAGCCTCAATAGTTGTTATACTGCCTCTGCATTGATACACAACATGTGTTAAGATAAGAGGCTTTACTGAAATAAGTGCTGTGTACTCCACTGTGTACTCCACTCCACTTTTTCAGGAGAGACCTTGTCTGGCTTGCAGAGAAAGAAGACAGCAACTTCATAATTAGATTTTTTTTAAGATGAAAAAAGCACAATCACTACAATTTACTGGAAAACTCACACCATTAAAAGACACGACTAGCAACAAACCTGTGGATAAACAGCCCAGAGCCCATGCTGTTTATTCTAGGAATTGTGGCCAATAATCATAAAATAAAAACTGTTAATAAAAATCCATTAATGACTGCCTTTGTGTGCCTCTAGTTTTAGTATCAGGATACTGTGACACATGATGCAAATCCCAGACCGGAGCTGGTTTTGTAATTGAAAAAATATATTAAATAAAGCCAAACACTCGATCTGTTTGACATGAGGGAAAGCTAATAATGACATCAACACCAAGCACAACAAGCTTTTTCATGCACATAAACACAGGATTATTATACTACTATTATGTAGTCATATTATTTCTAGTATATTAATCTTGTCTCTAAAGGTGGAGGCTTCAGATAAGCCCAGTGGGGTTTTTTGCCTCTTCCTGCACTGTATATTATTTTTTTTATGTTTGTGTAGTCTTAATTTGTGCAAAATATGTAAACATAAACATTGTGGGATCATGGGATAATTGTAGTTCCCAAAAGGTCCAAACAAGAGCTGAAATGATTAGTCAATTACTCCATTAGGTCATCAACATAATAAATAATCAGCACTTTGATCATCGATTGATCATTTAAGACATTTTTAAAGCAAAAATGGCAAAAAGATCCAGCTTGTCAAATGTTAATATTTACTGATTTATCAGACAATAAGACTTTTTTTTTTGCTATTTGCAGACGTTGGAGTTATCAAGAAAATTAACAAGTAATGACAATAATCATTAGATGCAGCCTTAGTCCAAATACAATGAAATATCCACGGATACAATTAACCATGTATCTGGACTAATGTGTGCAGAATCTTCCTTTCTCCATGTTTGTTGTTTTTGGCCTCCTTACGCCTTTAGTGATGTGCTGTGAGTGCAATTATCTTCACAAAAGTAATCAAAAATGTAATTACATTTAGCTGAGTCAATGGGAACATACAGCTAGGGAGGTTCATACAGTATGTTCCTGTTCATCTTCAAATTCTTGGTAATTTCCCTGCCTACCTAGTACAACATGTTGCGTTCTCCAGTTACCAAACTAAATCCTGTCCCTGGAGTCTCTTCTCTCTCTCAGCAAAACTGTCTTTTCATATTATACACCTCAAGACAACACTCACAGTTGGAAATGCTGTTGCTATTGTATCAGGCATTAGAACAATCCTTTATGAGTTATGTCATTTCTTTAAATATGGTTTGTCATGTCGGTCAGGTCCTGTTTTAATGTGCTACATGTCATTGTTTTAAATAGACTATATACACATGCTGCCAGTTTGGTCAGGTTTAGCAAAAGAGATGAATATAATATAGAATAAAGCAAAACACAAGAATAATTGTGGTGTTCTTTCTTCGTCCTGAACTTAAAAACCATATTTGTTCAACCGCATCCAGCAGGGATTGATAAAAGTCCACAAGACTTCTTAGAAAAGAAAAGCACATTTCAGGATTTCTTGGAAAAGGTTGAGATTTAGCTATTCTGGATCAGCAGGCCGTCCAGGATGTGGTTATGATTATGATACAGAACCGTTTCATGTGCTGCTTCAATCTACCACGTGTGTGTGTTACGTGTGTAGTATTATTTGAAAACTTGAACAATAAGGTGAAAATCCAGCATCAGTATTATACCCAGCAGCCCTTATTTGGCCTGAATCTGTCTAACACACACCCATACTACATGATCAGTTATCTTTTACATGCATTACTCAATGAAATATTTGTTCAGCTTTTTATTGCATGAAATGTATTTATGGTGTTGTTACTATGGCATACCAAATTCAATAGTTAGTGTTAATTTACTGTTCAAATTAAAATGATTTAAGCTGAAGTCACTGTGTTGCCCTCTCGTTGTGTCATAACTCAAGAGGGAACCTGCTGATACTCTAACTCTCATAATTACAATAAATATTAAAGAGACCCATGCCAATTTGTAAATAATATCATTAGATCTCATGCATAGCTTTTTTGATGGTCATATAAATCATTTACCAAAAAGTGGCCCATTTTACCCGACTCCCCCCTCAGATATTGAGCTGATGTGGATTTCCTAGATAGATTCCCTAGAAAACAAAATGTCAGCATGAGCAGAAATACAATTTTAACCTCAGGAAAAGCTACAAAAAAGAAGTTTATTCAAGTATGCTAGTAGTATACTTATTTTAATCTTAAATTAAGCTTTCAGATCATTTTTTATTATCAGAGTTAAATTTAACAAAATTATACTTAAGTATACTTGGCTTGTACAGACAAGTATACAGAAAAGTACAAGTATACTTGGCTTATACTGAAAAGTATACAGAAAGTATAAGTATATTTGGATAAGTACTATAAGTTAACTTAAATAAAACTTACTTACTTAAAAAAAACTATTAAACTATTGGTTTACTGAGAGTATACTTTAAAGTGTACTTTCATAAACTAAAAAGTGGGTAAGTAGTATTTAACTAGTAAACTAACAGTACCTTTAAGTTCACTTGAGGTATAGTTCATATACTGTATAGTTGCAGTACAAAATGCAAC
The DNA here is from genome assembly GCA_916701655.1 of Sebastiscus albofasciatus. NCBI lineage: Eukaryota > Metazoa > Chordata > Actinopteri > Perciformes > Sebastidae > Sebastiscus > Sebastiscus albofasciatus. Next base: position 107,991 of record CAKAOI010040382.1, on the reverse strand, counting down.
TGATGTAAACTATAGTTGTGCACTACTCTTACATTTAAAGTATACTTAAAAGTATAATTTTATAAACTAAAAATGGGGCCAATTTAGTCCCAAGAAGTACTGAAGTAGTACACTTACAAGTATACTACTAGTACATTGATATTAGTATATCAATTAAACTTGGGAATATGCTTGAATTATATATTTAAGTTTACTTCATAAAATAAACTTGAAGTATACTTCTCATAGTTTAAACAAAGGTTAGGAGGTGGAGCACACTGAGCAACATGACATTTTCTCTGACCTAACAGTAGAGTTAACCCGTTTTGTGGTTTATTTTCACAATAACAAGTTTCTTTCTTGAGCAAAACAAACCTCAGAGAAAACCTCCAGCATCAGTGTTGAACTCTGCAGCCTTTATTTTGCCTGAATCTAGTACTTTAAAGTAAATAGATATTGAGCTGATGGGGATTTCTTAGATAGATTCCCTAGAAAAGTAATGTCAGGAGAGATCATGAGCAGAAATACATTTTTAACCTCAGGCAAAGCTACCCTTACAAAAAAGACGTTTATTCAAGTATGCTATAAGAATACTTATTTTCTGTAAGAGTATAGGAAACACATTGTTTAACAAATCAAGCATAACCCAGTATAAAAGACAAGGTTAGAAGATGGGACAAACCGTGGGCAACATAACATTTTCTCTGACCAAACAGTAACCGTTTTGTGGTTTATTGTCACAATAACAAATTGCTTTCTTGAGCTCTGAGAAAACCTCCAGCATCTGTGTTATACTCAGAAGCCTTTATTTGGCCTGGATCTAGTAATTTAAAGTAGGGATGCACCGATCCAACTTTTTCAGTCCCGATACCGATGGCGATACCCGCAGGGCTTTGGGTATCGGCCGATACCGAGTATACCGATCCGATACCAGTGTTTAATTAATAAGCTTCACTATGTGGAAGGGATCATTCTTTTATGTGTAAGGCAACATCAGGTTTGACTTACAAACATTGCTTTCCTAACTTTGTAAAACAAAACATGACAAATAAATACATAGATAGTTTAATTGAATTATGTATTATTAAAATAATAAATCATACACCATCAGCAACTTGGTAAAAAAAATCTTCAAAACTAATTACAATTCAAGTGTAAACCTTTTTAAAGCAGCAACGAATCGCTCCAAACTTAAACATGAATTAAAATTCCAATATATAATGTATATAGACATAAAAGTGAATTTAGCAGATCGGCCCCATTGTCACCGAGCATCGGCCTGATATCCGATCCGGTATCAGTATCGGTGCACCCCTACTTTAAAGTAGATATTGAGCTGATGTGGATTTCCTAGATAGATTCCCTAGAAAAGAGATCATGCAGTTTAACAAACACATGGTCCAACAAATCAAACAGTAGAAAAGACACAGTTATAGAGGAGGATCAAACATGACATTTCCTCTGACCTAACAGTAACCGCTTTTGTAGTTTATTGTCATAATAACTTTCTCGAGCATAACAAACCTCCGAGAACACCTCCAGCATCAGTATTAAAATAATAAATCGTACACCAGCTAAAATTCCAATATATAATGTATATAAACACAAAGTTGAATTTAGAAGATGAGCCCCATTGTCACCGCGGATCGGCCTGATATCCGATCCGGTATCGGTGCATATCCCTAATTTGAAGAAAGCCTAATAGATATCGAGCTTTCCTAGATAGATTTCCTAGAAAAGAGATCATGAGCAGCGATACAGTTTAACAAACACAAGATTCAACACATCAAGCAGTATAAAAGACACTGTTTTAGATAGAGGAGGAACAAACATGACATTTCCTCTGACCTAACAGTAACCATTCTGCAGTTTATTGTCATAATAACTTTCTCCAGCATAACAAACCTCCGAGAAAAGCTCTGGCGGTGTTTTTCCACGGCGGATCGGAGGGGGGATCTATATTAGTGGAAACAGCCTGTGTGCATTCCTATTATCTTTAATGTCGAGGCGCTGGATTCCCAGAAACACTCTCTGACTCTCTGCTCTGCTGTCTCTGCTCCACCGGGTTGGCCCGGCGGGGCGGAGTCAACCCGGTCAGGATTCCTGGAAAGCGGATAGGGAGAAGCCGCCGCGCGATTCCTGGGAGCGAGCGCACGGTTCAGCGAAGGCACGAGCCGGCGGCTGGAAACAAAACCCGGTGGACCGGAGGAGGAGGAGGAGGAAGAGGAGGAGGAGGAGATGAGACTGAAACCCACCGGGAGGAGAAGAGAGGTGTCATCCGGAGAGTTAACTGGTAAAAACAAACAGGTTTCACCAGATAAACCGCGTCTATATTATCACCGGAGAGCTGCGTGTCTCACAGAGAGAGAGCGAGAGCGAGACGGTGCGGGATGTGGAGTTGGTGCGGCCGATGTGACGTCAGAGCCGCCGGTGCTGTTCTCAGAATAGACTTCTAGGAAACGGTAATTTTTAAAAGCCAAGCCTTTACACTGTGTCCTTCACACACTGGGAGCCACTCTGGTGACAACACACTCCGCAACCTACACGCTGCTACACGGACATTAGCACCTTCTACATTTACTGTTTTCATTCTTTAACTTTATATATATACTTTATATTTCTATATAAAGTAGAGGACCAGAGCCCTACCGGGTACACGGAGTCTTTTATACTCCCTATTCACAGCTTATAACGACGTTCACGCTCATTTTCTTCAACTGGAGGCTGTTTTTTTAAATTATTATTATTATTTCTTAAACAGTCTTTTTATGTTTTCGTTATTTCCTGGAGAAGAAACACTGAGTGGATCTTAACTCAGAGGATTCAACAAATAGCATGATTCTTTGTGTACCAGGGTGAGTTCACTTTTCTTTGTTCTCTTTTATTGTCTGCTGTGTTAAAAAAGCACACACCAATAAACTAGTCTATACCTGTAGGAGTAATGCACTTTTAATTAGTGTTAAGTTGTATTTAAAGTCTTAAGAGATAAGATTTAATTAGACATGTGCTCTATAAGGTTGTCCTTTACTCAAGTCTACCAATTCCACATTACATTGGTTATAAAAACAAAAAAATAGTCTTCATCAGAAACTTCATAATACTAATAGTAGTAATTATACTGTAGTTTTTAAATTAGACATGTTCTCTATAAGGTTGTCTTTTACTCAAGTCTACCAATTCCAAATGCCTGTTACATTTGTTATAAAAACTAAAAATGGTCTTTATCAGAATCTTCATAATACTAATAGTAGTAATTATACAGTACTTTTTTAAATGTAACCTTTATAAGGTTCAAATGTTAATTAAAGATTAATTATACATGTTCTCTAAGGTTTTACTCAAGTCTACCAATTCCAAATGCCTGTTACGTTGATTATAAAAACTAAAAAAATGGTCTTCATCAGAAACTTCATAACACTAATAGTAGTAATTATACAGTACCTTTTAAATATAACCTTTTATTTGAGGTTAAAATGTGAATTTAATGAGTGTCTTGACCAAAATTCAATATTAATCAATAACAGACAAAAGACAAGTAACACAAAATGTGTCACTAATAATTAAAAATGTGATCATAAAATCATAAATAAGACTAAACCTTCACATCACTGTGTGTATTTTGTGTGTTGAAACTGGACAGTGAAGTGACCTTTTCTGCTAATTTAGCAATAGACACTGAACTAAAAAATAATGATGTGGATTCCTGCATTAATATGCAAAAGCTGTGACTGTTTTGTCGTATGTGTTTTTAAACCATGTTTTCCTTGTTATTTTCAGTCCGAGAGCTCCTCTGCCCGCCTCTCCCTCCACTGAATCCCCTCGGGGCATGCGGGCAGGAACTGCACATCCTACCCCTTGCCTTCAAAGCACCCCTCCGCTATGGGACCCCACAAAGGACCTGCGGGCGATTGCCAGCAACTTCTGCTATCTAGAAAATTCAGGTACAAATTGTTTCATGTTTTACAGCCACGAATAAGATCCTTGTAAACCCACAAAACTGTTCCAGGGCACATTTTGTCTTCTGCTGTAAGAGATTTTAGTTAAATGGTTTGATTGTGGACTGTTAACTGTAAAATCAAGCAGCAGCGTTAGAGGACAGTGAAAAGGACTGATGACTAATATTTAGGAATGTGTGTGTGTGTGTGTAGGATGGTACTGGGGAGCTGTGACGGCAGCTCAGGCCCACGCTGCACTTCAAGAGGCATCTGAAGGAGCCTTTTTGGTACGGGACAGCAGCCACCCTCTGTACATGCTGACCCTCTCGGTCAGGACGGCACGCGGCCCCACCAGTATACGCATCCAGTACAGCGGTGCCCAGTTCCTGCTGGACTCCAGCTCGCCTGCCCGGCCCAGCCTGTCGTCCTTCCCCAACGTGCCCAGCCTGGTGCAGCACTACATGGGACCAGAGAGGAAAGCGGAGGAGGGGAAGGTGGTGGAGGAGGCTCCGTCGAAACCCTCCCAGCAGACTATTCAGGACACATCTGTGGTATTAAAACTGAAGCGGGCCGTGTTCAAGCCCCAGGGCCTCCCCTCCTTACAGCACCTCACACGGCTCATCATCAACAGACACTCTGACTGCCCTGACCAGCTACCACTCCCGAGGCCTCTGCTGCGCTACATACAGGACTATCCCTTCAAGGTATGAGGGGGTCCCTCAAGTCCATTATTATGACTTACAGGGATAAAAACTGTCAAACAGGTCCCTTTGTGCCTGTAAAATGACATTGCTGCTCCAGCAGTTGGAGGCCAGTCACGAAAAAATACTGGACACAGGGTCACGTTTGTGCTGGCGAAAATGTGTACAAATTCAGTTGACGTGCCTGGTTTTCAGACTCAATTTGTCGAGGACTGGGTGATGAAGTACTCCAGAAAAAAAAAAGACAACTCGTGAGCAAACCTCAGTATTGTAATCACTTATTTCATGATGGATGTGGCTGTTTTACCCTCATCAGTTCTGGATGTACATACTGTTCCTAAGAAGTACACTGATTCCATTGAGACATCTTTTACGCCATTTTATTTTTCTCAGTTTTTCTACCTTTTACATGTGTACATTTTTCTATTAAAATAACCAATTGGAATTTAACTTGCTGTCCTTTTTAAATCATTTTCTCCGTGTGTTACTCACAGGGGTAAATATTGTCATCATCATCATCATCATCATTATTAAGCACCACATGATGACTTGCCCTTGTGACACTTGTTACGAAATATTTTCTGCTCCAAATCACCTTTGAAACACAAAGACTTTGAGCTTTAAGTGTGTGAGAGGCGCAGATTGTGTGAGGAAGTAAAGGCCACATTGTGTGAGCGTGTGCGTGTGTGTGTGTGCGGTTTTTTTTGCTCAACAATGCGTACAGCCTGCATCTGAGTCAGCGAGTGGACAAGCGAAGGGGAGGACCGTTCATCAGCGGATTCACAGAACTGCTGAATGCTTCCTGGGAGGAGGGTGAGATTCTGAGAGGGAGGGTTCTAAGAAAAGCCTCAGTAATTACCTTCAGCTTTCAGCCTGCTTTTGTGCCATCTCGCACACATTTTTTGATTGTGGCGCACGGATGCGATCGCAAATGTTACCGGATTAAAAGTGCAACAGTGACAGTGAAAATGATTTGAGCTTCTGCAAATTGTGCATTTTGAGTGATCAAGCCGGTGGGGGCGCGTGCTCAGCGGCTCAGTGGGGGTAGGGGAGCCGAGGCTGTGGCGACCTGGGCTAAAGCCAGCGTAATAGGATCTCAGTTTCTCAATCCTGATCCAGCTTGTGCTCCTTGTTTGACTCCTCTTTCTGAAGGATGCAGAATCGCGGCCTGAGAAACAAACAAATAAGACACTGAGTTTTGGACTTGAGATTTGAAAGAAGCACACAGCAGGGGTGTATTGAGCTTCATTTTGTAATTAAGATACGATTTTAACGGTGTAGCATTTTACTTTAAATCAGATAGACAGTGATGGGGGTTAAAAGATCAACACTTTAGCATGAAGTCACAGCAGCTCAAATGATTACAAAATGATTTCACGACATAAAGGTCTGCTCCAACCTGCCGCTGATGTCATGCCGTGTGTCCACATAATGCATCTCTTCCACGTTCGCCTCCACCCACCGTCGAATGAGCGGGGGGTGTCTGGGATCCACTTCCAAGTAAACACGGCTGTCATATTCACCAGAAAGAGAGAACACAAAATGGATTAAAAATTCATTATCAACAGGACAGAATGATACGAAGCAACCTTGGGATGAGAGCGGTGGCATGAGTCGGCAGCTGTATTCACTGGAAGTCTTTTAAAAAGCTTAACTCATTAAAAAGGCAACACGATACATGTGTTTTTCTGAACATGCTGTTCTAGTGACAAGCCGCCGCTGTTAGGAATTAAACCCAGGTGTGTGTGTGTGTGTGTGTGTGTGTCGGACGGTGGGGTTTCTTACCCATGATTTGACAGAATCTGTGGAGCCAGAGTCAGAATCTGTTTGATCACTTTTAGGCCATCTTCACCTCCATCTAAAGCAGCGTGGTCTTCAAACCTGTAAAAACACAGTCATCCATAAATCACTTGAATAAATCCATTTGATGTCACATATTTCCCCCAAAAAATAAAATTTTCTAAGGACACCTAATGCACTAATGCAAATTAATTTAATACATTTTATGTGTTTTCAAAGGTTTGACCTGGTGTTTTGGTTACTCTGACACAAACATAAAATGTAGCACATGCAATTTTATTTTTTAAATAAATCTAAAATATTAGTATGACTTTATTTCACCTGTTTAGCATTTATAAACAGTATACAAACAGTTAATGAAGTGGTTTATAGCACATTATAACACACTATGCTGCCTACAAAGCCACAATTAAGTAAAAAGTGTTTAGTCAAAATTTAGAAAAGACCAGAATCTGACTTGTTGACATGTATAATTTCATTATGTCATAGAAATGTATAATTTAGAAGAAAACAGTATGTTAAATGTGCAGTTAAAACAAAACACAGCTAAAACAAACAGTGAACTACACACAGCTAAAGCAGGTGAGACAAATCAAGCTAAAGCGAACTAGTGAGAGGCTAAAGCTACATTTACTTTCCCCCCATAGCTGTTTCCTGTTATTGAAACATATTCATATTTATTAACTAACATCTTGGTAATTTAGTTTGTTATCCGACATAAATAAGGTAATCCATGTTTCGTTGTTGTTAAGTCACATTGTCAAATAAAAAGACATTATCATATCTATTTATTACACAGTTTCCTCAGTCAGCCTGAAAAACTTTAAACCCTTTAACCACTACTTTCTGAACTTCAGCTTCTCTGTAGTTGTTGCTGTCTGTCTTTGTAGGGCGGTATGCTATAGCCTATAATGTGTAGGCAGATAAAAAGACATTTTGTAGTGTGAGTGAGTGATATGTGTGAACAGTTAATAGATTATTCATAGCACACTATCAGGATTTGTTCTAAATGTAATATATAATAATCAATGATAACTATTTTACAATCAATCATTCATTAAATGTTTAAATACACCAGTTAGAGTTGTCGCCTAATTGTTGACAAATCCATTAATACACACTTTTAAACTGCATTATAGTTTATTCTAATGTGTTATAAACATTATTAAGTGTTTATACTGTTTATAAAGGCTATCTATGGGGAGGTTAAGTAAAAAATGAATTAAGACAGGTTGAATATGTTTTAGTCACCGTAATATTTCAGGTTCCAACGTCGTCATATCCTCTGAGAACAGGTACGGGGGGTTACTGACCAACGCTGAGACATGGCTACAGAGGCTCAACACAGCTTCTGCATCTGACAAAACACAAATTAAAAGTTTTTTAAAAAAAAAATCAGCAGTATGTTTAGGTGCATTTTTTAATAACTGCAATGCATTGCTTCCACTTACCTTTCATTACATCTATATGATGAATCTGTAATCTATCCTGAAGCCCCAACCTGCAGAGAAAAATTCTTCATCAGACTTTCATCAAAATCAATAAGGACATTGACAACTTGCTTATGCGTGCTATGGTACAATTACCTTAACGCATTCTCTCCTGTTAAATCCACCGCATCCTGGCTCTGATCCACGGCGATGACTTTAAGCTAGTGAAAAAGAAACAAACACGGCAATTAAAAGTGCTGTTTTCTGTTTGGATACAACTACCTCAGGGAAAAAAGATCTATTTGTCTGCATGAGGAGACATTTTTACAACTTTACGATCTGCTAACATTGGAGAAAGACAAATAAACAGACATAGATAACCAGATGTCAGGATGGTAGAGAGCATGAGTCAGCAGTGAGCTGACAATATTTACTGTGCTTTGTGATGTGAGGTCAATAGTGTATTCTACTACGAAGCCCTTCGTCTTTAGCCATGTACATCTATGCTACAGCTGATAACTAATGTTTTTTGTCATTATCTGTTAACCGACTGATGTTTCTATTGTTCTATTTAAAGGTTCCATATTATAAAAAAGTGAGATTTTCATGTTTTTTTATTATAAAGCAGGCTAAAAGCTATATAAATACTGTGAAAGTATCAAAACACTCAATCCACAGGGAAATACACACAGCCCATATTCAGAAACTCTGCATTTGAAACAAGCTGTCAGGATTTCTGCCCATTTGTGATGTCACAAATATACAATATTTAGACCCTTGACATAATTTTAAACATGAACATTCTAAATGTGTCCCAGTTTATTTCCTGTTGCAGTGTATGTGAATGTCATCAGCTGACAGGAAGTAAACATGGACCCAAGCTGTTGCCTAGCAACGCAATTCTGTTGCAATTCTGTTGCAATTCTGTTGCAATTTCGTCAAAATGCGCTAAACGTAGCGTTTAAGACAGAGGGTAAATACAGGCATATTCAGGCCGGCAGTATGAAGAAAATAAAGGTTTTTTAACATCACAGCATGTAAACATGTTCTAGTAGAAACACAAAATACAAGTATGAACCTGAAAATGAGCACAATATGGGACCTTTAACTATTCTATTAAGTGATTCATCATTTAGTCTTTATGTCAAAACTGACACATGGCCATCACCTGTTACCAAAACAAAATTACTTCATTAGTCTGACCAGCAGCCTAAAAACCCAAAGTATTCAACGTATAAGGACAGGAAACTGACAAACTATTCACATTTTTTAAACTGAGACCAACCAGAGATTAGTCATAATTGTAATAAATATATTCTCTCTGAGCCAACTGATCACTTCACCATTTCAGTTTGAAAATGACAAAAAATTATAAAACATTAGCCGCTATTAGCATAACACACCTGAATCTCCAACCTAACTGCTGTGCATGTTGTATTGTGGGTAATGTAGGCGCCAGGTTTTAACAAGTCAGTGTAATGCATGGAATACAAAAGACGACATCTTGATAGTGTTATAGAAGTGCAATGCTAAATTGGTGGAGCACTCTTTTAATGTCAGCACTGCATCATGTTCACGATGGCAATGCTAAAATGCTCATAAATGTTTAGCAGGTGTCATATTTAACATGTTCAAGATCTTAGTTTAGCGTGTTAGCATGCTCAACATTTCAGCATGCTAACAGCTGATGGGAATGTCATCAGTTCTGCCAATGAATTTGGCACCAGATGAAATGTCAGGGGATCACCAATGTAGTAAAGATACCTATATTCTTTTATTTGTCCACTTCCTTTCCTCGTCACTGATTGGCTCTTGTTTCCGGCCTTTGTCGCCTCTCATTAACCTAATTAAGTTCACCTGTTCACCCCTTATTTAAAGACTGCACTCCCTTTCACCTTCACATGGGGCAGCGGCAGGTCTGGTAAGAGGTGTGTCTTCTTTGTATTCCTCTTTACTTCTTTCCTGTGTCCATGTTTAACTGAGAGCTTTATTTAGCGTTATGTCTTTAAGATGGACATTTGAGACTGATTTGATTTATTGTGTTAATGTCTAATCTTGTATTTGTTTTATTTCAGATACGCCAACCCATGTGGGTCTTGTGCTTAAAGGGCAATTACGGCCATTTTCAAAATTCATATATGTTATTCCTATGGTTTAAGACAGTCCAAAAAAATATTAAAGATGAACAACTCTCTCCCAAATCCAAAAACTATAGAGGCTAAATCTCAAACTTGTGATGTCATAGGGTGTAAAACTGTGGAGCTGCGCCAAAGACAATGAATGGGGAGAGATGTTCAAAATGACACTGAGAGCACCCAGGGGGATGATCTGTTTTCTGTTTCACAACTGACAACACTACAATAGAATAAAGTAGGGATGTACCGATTACTTGATCGGATATCGGGCCGATACTGACTCAAATAGCTGGATTGGGTGTCTGACAATGGGGCTGATCTATTCAATCTAATTCTATGTTTATACACTATAATACAGTACATTGTAATGTATACTTGGCATTTTAAATCCTGTTTAAGTTTTGACCATTTTTTTGCTGCATTGAAAATGTTTACACCCGAATTGTCTTTCCTGTTAATCTTGAAGATGTTTTTACCAAGTTACTGGTGCACAATTATTATTTTAATCATAAAGAATGATTAAATAAATTTATATCTATGTATTTATTTGTTACATTTTGTTTTGCAAAGTTAGGAAAGTTAAGTCATGCCTGATGTTGCCTTACACATAAAAGATTGATCCCAGTCATTTCCACACAGTGAGGCATACTGCTTATTAATTAAACGCTGGTATCGGATCAGTACTCGGTATTGACCGATACCCAAAGCCCAGGTATCGCTATCAGGACTGAAAAAAGATGGATCGGTGCATCCCTAGAATAAAGCTCATTTGGGTATAAAAAAGAAAACAAACTTTCTGTGGGTCCACAAAATCAGTCTCCCATTCATTGTCCATGGAGCAGCAATTAGTTTTAGCACTCTTGTTTTTTGGGGATTTGGGAGGGGGCTGTTCATGTTTAATATTTTTGAATGGTCTTAAACCATATAGAATAACATGTATGAAATTTGAAAATGGGTGTAGTTCCCCTTTAAGTTCATTAAATGTAACTACTTGAGTTTTGAAGAAAAATAAACTGTTCAGATTAAGAAATTCTTGGCTTTCACATTCTGATCCGATGACGATGGTGAACCTTTCATACTGAACCTCCTAATGAACAACCAAAGTTATTCAGATTCATCCTGAGGGTAAACATGAATGTTTGCACCAAGTTTAATGGTTAATAGTTTAATTCTTTTAAATCTGTTTTCAGTCAAAACCACAAATGTCAACCTCATGGTGTCACTAGACGAAAGGTCAGGAACACTAGACTCATTGGGACACATCCTCTGGGGACTATGAATACAAAATGTGGTGCCAATACATCTATCAGATGTTGATAGTGAAAAGTGACAAGTTTGACCTGCTGGTGGTGCTAGAGGAACAGTCAGGGGATCACCTATGTCGGCAGGCTTTATCCTCTGGGGAACATGAAAGTCTGAACCAAAGTCCATGGTAGTCCATCCAGTAGTTACGATATTTCAGCCTGGATCAAAGTGGTGGACTGATGGACAGACACTGACATTCCTAGAGGCTAAAAATCTATTTCCTACAGTAAACACAAACCTCACCTGAGGCAGACTCTTCAGCAGACTAAGAGAAATGGCACCAGAGCCACATCCCACTTCCAAGCATGTATGCAGGGTGTCTGCACAGACTCCAGTCCCGGGCTTCATCTCCAGATCAGCGAGCACGAGTTCAACCAACTCCTGCATTAACACACACACAGAAAACACTGATCGTGTGTGATAGATTGATCACTGGGATTTCACTCTATGTTTGTTTTTCCTTCTCTCAAACCTCCGTTTCAGGTCTTGGTATGAACACAGGAGGCCTCATCTTCAGTGTCAGATCTCTGAAGTCCCACTCCTCAATCACATACTGCACAGGCATTCTGCATCAACACACACACACACACGAGTATTCTCAGTAAAAATACATCAAAAAACATATTTATACAGAGGTGTATGTACACACTTTATACCTGGAAAGGCGTCTGGAGCAGAGCTTCCATATCTGCTCTGTTTTTTCTGGGCTGAGGACCGCTGTTAACTTCCCCTGCTCAAGACTTTCAATCTGTTTAAAGAAATGGCATGTAGGAACAGGAAGGAATGCAGTTAAATGTTAATGTCTCTATTCATTGTTTCAGACAATGAATGAGCTCAGCAAATGTCCACTCACAGTTTTAGCCCCGAGTAGATGAGCAATGATGTAAAGGCTGGAGTGGTCCGGCTCCGTCACGCCTCTCTCCGCAAAGTGTCTCTTCCATAAATCCACCGCCTGAAGTGCTGTAATCCTGCCGGCAGGGACGGCTGGACCACTGCATGCACGCACCACATGGATGCCCCAAATACCCTAAAGGATTAAAGAGCATTTCTAAGTAACCACAAATCTACAGCTATCGTGCATTCCAGCTGTGGTTTAACAGGCACTTATTGATTTCACTCCAGGCCCCTTGTGACTCAGGAGTCAAATTTGAAAATTTCAGAGGCCTATCCAGTAGTAATCTGTAAAAGACTGCATGATACAGAGAGGTGTTTCTCATGTACTGTGTGTAAATGGATTTTCTGTAAATTGACAGGAAAACATCTAATCTTTGACGGTCACTACTTTTGGGTTCAAGCTTGATTAAAATACCTCTGGGTTTCCACTGTTAGTCAAACTAGATAATCCATTTTGAGACATATTGAGTTCTACAAACATGTGGTGGGCATTTGTAAACAATTAAGATATGATTTATAGATTAACAATGATGATGTGCTAGTTGCAGCCCTACAGCTGTAACTTTGGACACACAGGGAGTCTTGACCCTCAAAGGTTAAAAGCGGTAAAATAAAAAGCTTAATTCAAACACACAAGCCCCTCCTTCACTTGTTTGAAAGTACTCTGAATATCAACAATTTACCAAACTGTCGAGCCATTTTGATCACTTAAACTCAAATAAATAGGGTTTAATTTTAGTATTAGACCCTACCTCACTGCATTGTGGATTAATAAACATCCATCCCACTTTCTGTCATACATATGCCAATTACTCCTTAATAGCTTTATCTTTCGATTGACTGCTGGGTCTGTTAGTGTAATTATTTACCCACATTTGATCAAGATTGTGTGTATATGTATATATAACACGCGCACACACACGCACACACTTAACAAAGATCTTAGATCCACTATATGTAAATGCACATCATCCAATAAATGGCTCAATAAATAAATAATAAATAAAGCATGATCACTCTGTCTGTATGTGCACTAGTTTGTAAGTTTGGCTGTCTATTATGGAGGAAAGAGTCACGTAAATACTAAAAAAAACATTTAATTGATTAATAACTAATTGTACAATAAAAAATAGCCATTAATAAATTAGTTTAGAAATTGATTTATTAATCTATGAATAAATGGATTAAATTACAAAGTAATTAATTATTTGAATTTTTAATGGGCAATAAAAAGAATACAAAATATATTAAAAATCTATTAAAGGCTATTTTCTATTGTACAATTAGTTATTATTCAATTAAATGCCTTATTACTATTCCTCTTGTGGTCCTCCATAGTATACTGCTACAAATAATTTACCTAATAGCCCTCAAAGTTTAGTAGGGAAAGTTATTTTTCTTTGGTGATCATGTCTCTAATTTCTTACTCTTCCCTGTGTATGTACCTTCTAGTGTAAAGTTAAGGTTATAATTTGAACAGCCTACTTTACTCCATTGTGCTGAATGCAGTCACAGTTAGAGGACTCCCAGAAAACAACAACAAACATCTATGTGATAGTTATTTACCTTTGGTCCAACACTCCTGCACCCAGAGCATCGGTAGCCTGCACTCAGACATCTGCTCCACATGACTGATACAAACTAAACAAACACCCCCTTTTTACATCATTATTATTCCTTTCCTTTAACAGGAACACATCGTTTGTGTAGCCATCAGCTGTGCTACCCTGTATGAACTCTGTCTGGGTCACTTGTATCGTCCTAAATCGGTTAAATGGACATTAAACGTCATTTTCTATAACCGGATGGAGAGATAGTTGAAGGTTGAACTACACATGGTGCAGCACGCCTCTCCAACTGGTGACGTCATGACGCAATACGTCTCCACTTGCGTCGCACCTGCGCAGCTCTAACCCTGGTGAATAATGTTGCCTTTAGGGACTGTCGAATATATATTATTTTAGCAGTTGACCATCTGAAAAGTGGTGATAGTTGCTGAAAACCTGGACATTTTTTTGATTTTATACATGGAGATAATTAATGGTAAAATCTATGTATGCAACTGCTAGTTAATGTACTTTTTTGTTTGGTAAAAAAGACGCATCCTTCCGCTTTTTCATGCACTGTCTACGAGGTTGGTTATCTGAGTTAGTAAATTCCGAGGGGCTCGTGAAGACACCAATATTGTTGTTCCTCTATCTGAGTGTGTGTCTGAATGTGTCGAGTACTGGAGAGTTGTTGGATAGTTTGCTGCATTTAAATCCCAAAATACAGCGATAACACATTTGTACGGGCGTTGTCCAGATGTAAGAACTGCTAAATGTGTTTCACCAGAGGTCTTTAGCTGGTTTTAAGACGTCACAACAGGAAGCTAGCAGCTAGCAGTATAACAGTTGGAGGCAAATCAGGGCAGACACACACACAGAGGAGACTGTTTGGTTAAAGTTAGTTAAGCTGATCATTTGGTAGTGTATCTGGGGTTATGATGGGCATGACCACTAGAATAGAGTGTATATTCCTCAGTGAGTTTCACCCCACCCTGGGTCCAAAGATTACATATCAGGTAAGTGTGCAAATACTGTATTTCTTAACAAGGGGAGAAGTAATAACATGAGCACAACTGTCTTATTAATTACTATAGTCACTACCAACATGGCTTAGTTATTATTGTTGTGATAGTTAAATTATGTATGTGAAGTAATAATTTGATAATCAATTTTTTTCAATTCAAACTTTATTGCTGACTCAAAGTCCAGATAAGAAAAACAATGCATTACATATAATACATTACAATACAGGAAGCACTGTAAAAAGTCATGATTAAAAGATATTAAAAATATTAATATTAATATAAATATAATGCCTTACATTATAAAGGCACTGATTATGTTTCTGATATCAGAAACATAAAGAGAAGAAAGAAAGGAGAAGAAAGGCACTTTATTGATCCCCGAGGGGAAATTACATTTTTCACTCTGTTATATTTACACAGTACATAGTACACACAGGCCCGAAATACACACACACATGCACAAACAGGACCTTTATACATGCATTAATGGAGAGATGTCAGAGCGAGCAGCTGGTGGTTTGGTGCCTTGCTCAAGGGCACCTCGGCTACTGCAGCTCAGTCCATAGGAACTTGGCTTGGGAACCGGAGGGTCGCCGGTTCAAGTCCCCGCATGGACCAAGTACTGAGTGTGAACTGGTCACTGGAGAGATGCCAGTTTACCTCTTGGGCACTGCCGAGCTGCCCTTGAGCAAGGCACCAAACCCTCAACTGTTCGCTCTGACATCTCTCCATTAATGCATGTATGTAGGTCCTGTTTGTGTATGTGTTTATTTCAGGCCTGTGTGTAATGTGTCTGAATTTCCCCTCTGGGGATCAATAATGTACCATTCTTCTTCTCCTTCTACCACCGCCCCCTAAAGTACATTACAGTGTAATATATGCTGTTTCTCATGTTGCCATAAATCTTGGCGAATAGTTCCAGACTCACAGATTGCTCTGGGACGCTCTGCATCCTTGTGTTTGACTGTACGTATGATGTAATTAAAATTAGAATAATTGATCTTTATTAATTGTAAGCAGGTGTTTAATCCCTCTACATATTCCTGTGGTGTTGACCTTGAAAGTGAAAAGTACATAATCTTCTTAGTGTATCTTATAGGATGTATCATGTCCCCTATGTCCTTTCGTGACAGGTCCCAGAGGAATACATATCACGGGAGCTCTTTGACACAGTTCAGGTTTACATCATCACCAAGCCAGAACTGCAAAACAAATTGATAACAGTGTATGTAATCTACTCTTTCTCCTTGCCATAATTCATGTTTTTTTTTTTGCCCTTTGAGATCTATGTTTATGCATATGTTGCTCTTTTTCAGTGTCAAACTATCCTCTCTATGCTCTTTTTATCTTATTTTTTTAGCACGGCCATGGGAAAGAAGCTAATCGGGTGTCCTGTGTGCATCGAGCATAAAAAGTACAGCAGAAATGCCCTCCTGTTTAACCTTGGCCTTGTTTGTGACGCCCAAACCAACACATGTGCTCTGGAGCCGATTGTCAAGAAGCTGTCCGGGTACCTCACGACTCTGGAGGTAGTGAACATGAATGATGCATGTTCACATCTGTACTTGTCACATCTGGTGGTTTTAATGTGTTGCTGTTAGTTTTCAGTCATCTCAGAGATGATCTTAAATCTTTGTGCCTCGCTGTGTTGCAGCTGGAGAGTGGCTTTATATCCAACGAGGAGAGCAAGCAGAAACTTTTACCCATTATGTCGACGTTGTTAGAAGAACTTAATGCCACAGGAGCCTGCACCTTACCCATAGGTATATTATTCTGTATTTTACTGTGTTTTATCTGTGGCAAACAACCATTTAACTCTTTTATATACATGCTGAGGGTGGTGGTGAAATGCAAATTGTGTGTGTGTGTTTGTGTGTGTGTGTTGCAGGAAACAGCTCTGATTTAGTGAGTGACTGTAAAAGTGTGTTGAGAAAGTGTTAGTACATCTTGTCCAGCTGCTCATTTTCTTCCGACTAGTTTTGAAGATATTGTCACCACAACACCAAAAGTGACTGACCATAAATTTTATTTAGTGATACTTCGGTTACATTACAGACAAATAATGTCCCAATAATCAGCTGTACCACCACGGTGCAAGCAGTAGTGTAAAGTGCGTGTTGTAAAGACATGTTCAACAACAAAATTTCGCTTTTTCGGCAGTTTACTCATTATGTTTTGTAATACTAGTTATTTTTCTAGCTGTTTAAAGACAGCTTTCAAACTCAAATTTATTATTTTATGAAAAATTAACCTACAATATTCCATAATTTATTTCCAGATAATGATATATGTTCAAGATGTGGTATCTAACAGATTAATTAGACCCTTTTCTAAAACTGATTAGAAGAAATGTATGTCCTTGCTCGAAACAATTATTAATCATATTGATCCTTCAAAAGTGCAAACATAATTATTAACCAGTGCTTTCATTTATTTTCATCTTTAACTTTGATTCATTACGGTAAAAAGCACAGAATCAGAATAAGGCTTATTGCCAAGTAGGTTATTCACTTACAAGGAATTTGCCTTGGTGTCTGGTGCATACAGTAAACATATTAAGAGAAAGTGAAAATACAGGCAAAGTAGTGCAAAAGTCAAGAACATAAATGTTGAAGAGAAAAAATTACAATGCAAATATGAAAAAGATACTATAAAAATACTATAACAAGAACATAAATATAGAATAGAACAATTTTAATAAAAATATCAAAAATATATTATAAAAATACTATATCAAGAACTTAAATATAGAATAGAAAAATTACAATAAAGGTATTTAAAAAGATACTATAATAAAAATACTAAAACAAATATATACAATATAACTGTTTTAGAATGAGACTTGTCAGTAAACGCTCAGTTGAGACTTCTAACTGAAAAGTATTGAGCACTGAAGTTCATGGTTTGGCATTTGAAAACCTCATTTTGGTATGGTGGCCGCAATAGTTTTTTATTTAATTTTGATCTAGTCTCTTTTCTGTTCTGCGTCTGCTGTTAGATGAGTCCAACACCATCCACTTAAAGCTGATCCAACTACGAAAGGACCCCCCGATTGTCCAGGAGTACGATGTGCCCGTCTTCACCCAATGCAAAGACCATTTTATCAAATCTCAATGGGATCTCACCACTCAACAGGTACTGTAAGCCTTATGGCTGATATCAAGGGACGTTGTGATAAGATATGTGCCAAAATTCTAAGAAGAGGAGAAAGATTAGTGATAGAAGGCCTGTTATCAGCGGCACATGGTGCGATATGGACGTCTTGTTTCACTCCCCATTTATTTTATGGATGAAAAGGAGGCATTAGTTTAGGAGAAGGTGGCATTTTATCGGTGCAATAATGTGTTATTGCTGCTACAACGTACTCTTATTAACCCAGCAATTCAGGTCATGGAGTTTAGAAGGAGCCATTAATGTTCCACTGCGTGTTGTTTACTGCAGATCCTGCCCTATATTGATGGATTTAGACACATCCAGAAAATCTCTGCTGAAGCGGATGTAGAGCTGAATCTTGTTCGCATTGCGGTGCAGAATCTCTTGTGAGTACATTTCATTGAATAAAGGGCAACACACACCAGCGGCAGCAGACGTGCGTTAAAACACCCTCATCCATTGTTTTCTATGTACAGTTAGCCCGGGGGTTGATCCACACAAGCACGTCATGACAAACCACTATCTGTGTTAGTGCTGATGGTCGTTAGCACACATTTTCTCTCTTTGAATTATGCTATGTGTGTGTGTGTGTGTGTGTGTTGCACTTCAGTGTTGTAAGACTTTTATTTCCAAAAGAAACAAAAAGAGAGACACTGAAATCCTCCTTTTCCTTCACAGGTATTATGGTGCGGTGACGTTGGTGTCAATATTCCAAGTATGGCAGTACAATTTTTTTTATATTAGGGCCACTGTGATTTAAAGAGTATAATCGTAATATTCCGAGAAAAAGTCATAGTATTTCATAATAAAGTCTGAATTTTATGAGCAAAAGTTGTAATATTGTGAGAGAAAAGTAAAAAAAACAACTTCAAAATAATATTATTTATTTATATAGCTCTTTTCAAGCATAAGCACAAATAAAAGTGCTTTCCAGAAACAGTTTACAGGATATAAAATAAAACATATGGTATAGAATAAATGAAATAGTTCATATAGGTAAGTAAGTAAGTATGGATAAGATAAATAAGCCCATATAAAGCAGGTGAAATTTAAGTACTAAGACAGGCAGAAAATAACCTCATATAAAAAAAATAAGAGGCAATTATCAGAAGTGATCCCATATAAAGCAGATAAAGTGCCAATGAAAGAACGAATTCTTGAATTCAAAACAGATAAAAGTGCAACATATATAGAAGTGCATATAGAAATACTAAAACAAGCACAATTTAAATATGAAAATAAAGTTAAAATAAAGCATAATAAAATAGTAATATAAATAGGAAACATGATGTGATAATGGAAAAAGAATACATAACTTAAGGTCATTCAAATCTGTCATTTGACACATCAATGCTCTCCTGTTTAAGAGTATTCAAATTTAGAAATATTATTACTTTTTTCTCATACATTTTCCTCTTTAATCTTAAAAATTTTACAATTATAATCTTTTTATATATACAACTTTATTTCTGGTAATATTACTACTTTTTCTTAACAGTGGCCCGACTCTCTGTCATAACTATTTGAGGGTTTGTTTAGTTTGCTGATCGTCTTGTGCTTTTTTTTTTCTACCTCCCTCCAGTACTCTAATGTGTATTGCACCACCCCCAAAGTCCAGAGCCTCATAGATGATAAGTCCATTCAGGAGGAGTGCCTCAGCTACGTCACTAAGCAAGGTAAACAAAGGTCACGACTGATGAACACAAGTGTTCTTTTTTATCTTTTTATTTTGTCTTGACATATATTTTATTGTCTGTCAGGTCAGAAGCGTGCCAGTCTGAGAGATGTGTTCCAGCTGTACTGCGGTCTGAGTCCAGGAACCACAGTCCGAGACCTTTGTTCTCGCTACGCACAGCAGCTTCAAAGGGTTGATGAGAGGTCGCTATCAATCATCTTATCAATCTCTGAAATCTCTTGACTCTTGAAAAAGTCAGGTCAGAGTGACATTTATTTACTGGCGTGTCATGTCATGTGCTGCCTTTCAGGAGGCTGATCCAATTTGGACTGATGAAGTCTCTCATTCGACGGCTGCAGAAATATCCGGTGAAGCTGATCCGTGACGAGAGGAGCAGGCTGCCCCGACTCTATACCGGTTGCCATAGTTATGATGAGATCTGCTGCAAAACAGGCAGGTTTCAACGCTCTTTCTCTCTCTCTCTCTCTGTGTGTTTATTATAACTCATAACTAATGGTAGAAAACAAGTCTGCTCACAATGTTGTCATTTTACAGGGATCAGTTACCAGGAGCTGGACGAACGTTTGGAAAACGATCCCAACATCGTGGTGTGCTGGAAGTGACCTGAACTGAAAACAAACTGAAAGATACAGAGATGCCTCAACCAAAGATGCCTTCAGTGACCGGAAGAGTGGAAGTGAAGTAGTATTTTGTAATTTTTAGCTTAGATTAGCGTTTTTTTAAACAAATCTCCTCATCAAGAAGCATACATTTCTGTTTAGGTCAAGTGAGGAAGATGATATTTATTAATATTGTACAAAAGATAATTTGTGGTTAATAAAAGATTTTATACCACAATGTGACTGTTTGTCTTGAATCACCGTACATAAAAAAAATAAAAAATCGAAATTTTACATTTGATGTAATTTTGTAGCCATAAAAAATGAGCCTCACATTGAAGCACTGGAACAAGGGGATACAGAAGATCTCATGTTATCAGACTGTGGAAAAAAAATATTTATCTATCTTTGAAATTACAACAAGAAACATTGTCAACATTCATTTTCATTCATTTTTACTTATGTACTGTTGAGATGTAAAGTACTTGTACTTCACTTTTGTATTTTTGTCTTCAATTATTCAGAGGAAAATTTACTTTTTACACCACTACATTTTTTTTTCATAAATCATATATATATATATTCATTCATAGATTAAACTTCCCAGCAGTTTATTAAACAGTAAAAATGTAACTTACACCTACATCAGTAAGTACTTTTACATTTGATACTTGATGATAATAATAATAATAATAGTTTTTATTTTTAGAGCACTTTTCAAAGTCCACATTACAAAGTGCTTCACAAAGGCAGCAAAATAAAACAAACAAATCAGATAAACAATTTGGTGTATAAAATAATAATGTAATATATAATGATATATATATATATATAATTGTATAAGCTTAGAAAATATGATACATTATTATAGATTAAACTACCCAGCAATTTATTAAACAGCAAAAAATGTAACTTACACTTACATCAGTAAGTACTTACATTTGATACTTGATAATATTATTATTATTAATAATAATAATAATAATAATAATAATAATAATAGTCTTTATTCATAGAGCATTTTTTAAAGTCCATGTTACAAAGTGCTTCACAAAGGCCACAAAATAAACAAGTGATACATCATATTTTAATAAAACAATTTGGTGTTTAAAAACCAATATAGTGTAGTAAAAGGTATGAATAGAAAAAAAAACATTTGAAGGAAATAAAAGACAGTTCAAAGAAATTAAAACTCAAGAAAGTCAGGAAAGGCTCTCCGCCAAAGTTTTAAAGGTCCAATATTGTAAAAAGTGAGATTCTCATGTCTTTAATATTATAAAGCAAGTTCAAGTGCTCTGTAAATACTGTTAAACTATCGAAACGCTCAATATACGGAGAAATACACACAGCACGTATTCAGAAATTGTGTGTTTGAAACAAGCAGTTAGGATTTCTGTCCATTTGTGATGTCACAAGTCTACAATATTTAGACCATTACACAGATTTAAATGTAAGCATTCTAAATGTGTCCCAGTTTATTTTCTGTTGCAGTGAAAGGACTATGGAAAGGAGGCTGGGACACGGGCGGACATCTGTCTTGGGGGTATGGGGTATAACACATGCGCAGTGTAACTGAAGCCGCAGTTGTGCGTTGCGATTGGCTCAATTTCGCCGAGTGCGGACGAGATTTTACTATGCATGTGTTATACCACCCGAGATATGACTCGTGACCCAGCCTCCTTTCTATAGGCCTTGTTGCAGCGTATGTAAACAACATCAGCTGACAGGAAGTAAATATGGACCCAAACTGTTGCCCAGCAACGCAATTCTGTTGCAATTCCGTAGAAATGCACTAAAACGGAGCGTTTCAGACGGAGGGTGAATACAGGCATATTCAAGCAGACAGTATGAGGAAAATAAAGGGGTTTTTTTAACATTACAGTATGTAAACATGTTCTAGTAGAAACACAAAATACAAGTATGAACCTGAAAATAGAGCATGATATGGGACCTTTAAGTGACTCAGTCTCGGGGCCCTGAACTTGAAGTAGGCTACGTGTTCCTAGTACTGTAATATTTGTAATGTAGTATTTATACAGTGTGGCACTGTAGCTGTGTATACTGTACTTGTTCCTAGACCTCCTTCCTTGAAGCTGCACCGCCCCTCTCTGTTGAAGCTGCACCGCCCCTCTCTGTTGATGCTGCACCGCCCCTCTCTGTTGATGTTGAAGCTGCACCGCCCCTCTCTGTTGAAGCTGCACCGCCCCTCTCTGTTGATGTTGAAGCTGCACCGCCCCTCTCCGGCGGCTCGGAGGAACTGTCTGGCCTGGGTGCGTTTGGTTTACAGTCACCATGACAACCACAGGAAACGAAGTTAACTCCACAACAACTCGGCTGAAGAGATAGAGAGTGAAGTTATCTTTTACTTGATAGCTTGTTGAGTAGTTTCCTACAGCGACATGGACCCGTGTGTAGTTCTCCCTGTGGAAGCAGAGGGGTTTGTTCAGAGTCTGGAGACTTTCTCCCTGAAGGAGGTGGGCTCTGAGAGGTGAGGTCAACCAGCTAACACACTCCTATGATAACATTAGCAACACCTGAACAGAACTTATAGTCATAGTAAGAAATGGCTCCTGGAGACTTTATTTGGAGTTTCACAATCAGAAAATGTTCCCAATGTATTTATTTACAAAGCTGATGTATGTGTGTGGTAAAATTGATCAAATATACTATTTAATTTCAGTTGTTTCATTTGTATTATCAGGTAGCAGTTTTTATTTAGGCCTACATTTCACTCCTAACACTCATATTGGCTCTACAGAGATTAGACATTGCTAACTACTACTACTACTACTACTACTAGCAGTACAACTACTAGGACTTGAGTACTTTTGTGTGTGTGTGTGTTTTTGGATATCCCAACCCAAGGTCTATCTATCTTCAAGACATTGCTAACTCCTACTAGTACTGCTACTACTGCTACTACTACTATTGGTACTACTACTTGGATTTGAGTACTTTTGTGTGTGTGTTTTTACAGTACCAATAGTAGTAGTAGTAGTACTAGCAGAAGTTAGCAATGGCCTGAAGATAGATAGACCTTGGGTTGGGATATTCAAAAACACACACACACAAAAGTACTCAAGTCCTAGTAGTTGTACTACTGGTAGTAGTAGTAGTAGTAGTAGTAGTTAGCAATGTCTAATCTCTGCAGTATAGCCAATATGAGTGTTAGGAGTGAAATGTATGCCTAAATACAAATGAAACAACTGAAATTAAATAGTATATTTGATCAATTTTACCCCACACATACAACAGCTTTGTAAATAAATACATTGGTAACATTTCCTGATTGTGAAACTCCAAATAAAGTCTCCAGGAGCCATTTCTTACTGTGACTTTACGTTCTGTTGACTGGTAGAATAAATAAATGTTGGATTCTTGATATTTGACCACAACTGTCCAGTAAAAACAGGCCTTTTTTTGGTCATATACAGTATGTGATGCATGTATGTAATTGGGAGGCGTGGTTACAAGAATGTTACTCTAAATTTAGGGCAAGGCAAGTCTATTTGTATAGCATCTTTAAACAAGGCAGTGCTTTACATTAGATATAAAATAAACTCAAAAAAAAAGTTTGTAAACTTGTGTTTGATTGATTATTTCTCTGTTGTTACAATGCTAATGGTCATTGTATTTTACATCGTTGGAAAGCCTGTTTATTTACCTTCACAATGATGTCCCACTTGTAAGGATCATGCATTTGTGGGATGAGCAGCACAGCTGATTATGTGGGTAGCGCCCAAGAAAAATTTGCCAAAATGCTCTGCCAATGGTAAACAGTGTATTCTCCTGTTAGTGCTGACTCTTGTTTTGAGTTGTTTGGTGGATTGGATGATTGAACTCTCTTTCAGTAACAAGGAACAAACAAGACATGTTGGCTATTTTACACTTTATTAATTTAATACACAATCAGGAGCCTCAGTAGCCACAACAGCCTGGCACCTCCTCCTCATGCTGGTCACCAACCTGGTCACACGTTGCTGTGGGATGGCGTGCCAATTAGCATTGTAACAACAGAGAAATAATCAACCAAACACAAATTTCCAAACTTTTTTTCCGAGTTTATGTGAGTGAGTGAGATATAAACATGATAATTAATTGTCAAGTTGGAGTGGAAGTTTATTTCAGATATGTGGCGCATAGAAACTGAATGATGCTTGTTGCATGTTAGATTTGACTCTAAGGACAGTAAGCAGACCTGTCAGAGGCGACATGAGATGTCTACACGGTTCATAAAGTAGCTGTTCATAAAGCCCAACACTGCTTTTTATGATTTCTCTCTTTGTGTGTTAACAGGTGGTTCAGACAGCATGCGCACATCGAGAAACTTAACATGCAGGCAATACTGAATGCTTCTGCCATGCACGATGAGTTTGTCAAGGAGCTCCTGGTGTCATATGAAAAGGTGACTGTTATACCTCTCTACCTGTGATTTTAGAAAAGCCCTGCAAAAATCTAAGAAAAAGTCAAATGAAACAAGTTTTGTGTTTGTTTCTATTGATTAGAATTACATATAATAGCACAATGAACATGTTTCAAGCTTTTATGTATGGTATCTTTTCCCCCTCCCTCTCTCTAGATACCTGTTCTTGTCCATGAAATGATCCTTGTCGAAGTGTGGAAACACAAAGTGTTCCCCATTTTATGTCAACTGGAGGACTTTAATCCCAAGAACACATTTCCTCTTTACATGGTGGTGAGTGTGAAATGAGATGTAAAATGATGATCAGATTGCAGCGCTCATAACTGATGTTGTGTGCACTTTAATGTTTCCTTCTCAGATCCACCATGAAGCCACGATCATAAACCTACTTGAAACGATAATGTATCATAAGGTCAGTGTGTACACAAATACAATACCCAGAAATTATATTAATCTGCGTCATATTTTTATACGTGTTAAAGCATGGATGTGATCACGCGGCAAGGCAGTTTAGACTCTTTCTCTCTATAAATTAAGCTTTATGTGATAAGTTGAAAGAGTTTGTGTATTGTGCAGGAGTCATGTGAGACAGCTGGTGACTCTGTTCTTGACTTGGTGGATTACTGCCACCGCAAACTCACCCTGCTGGCCAGCAAAGCGACCAACGAGGGCGCAACCACTCATGACCCGCTGGGATCTGACATGATGAAGGAGTTGCAGATTCAGAGTGCTGCTCGGGAGTTTGAAATCTCCCTGAAGGCTGTCTCTGTGCTGCGCTTCATCACTGATCACACCGAGAGGTACGGTAGTGTCTGGACCAGTGGTTTTCAAAGTGGAGTCTGGGGACCCCCAGGGGTCCTTGAGGAGGTTCCAGGGGGTCCCCAGCAAAGGGGAAGAATTTATTTTTACTATTATTTGATCCTGTCAAAGATAACGCGATAATAACACGTTAACGCAAATTTGTTTTAACGCCACTAATTTCTTTAACGTATTAATGCAATCGATCTTCCAGAGGTTGTACCGTGTTCAGTTCTAAAGCTAGAGTGAAGATACTGGTATCATATGAAACTATAAAACCTAAGGAATCCATCATTCCCAACCATGTCATATTAGCTTGTCATGAAAGAGGCTAAATAATGTTCCTGACTTAAGCTAAACTTTGGCGAGGAAAACTGTCATGGCCATTTTCAAAGGGGTCCCTTGACCTCTGACCTCAAGATATGTGAATGTAAATGGGTTCTCTGGGTACCCACGAGTCTCCCCTTTACAGACATGCCCACTTGATGATAATCACATGCAGTTTGGGGCAAGTCATAGTCAAGTCAGCACACTGACACACTGACAGCTGTTGTTGCCTGTTGGGCTTGACTTTGCCATGTTATGATTTGAGCACATTTTTTATGTTAAATGCAGTACCTGTGACGGTTTCTAGACAATATTTGTCATTGTTTTGTGTTGTTAATTGATTTCTAGTTATATCTAGTAATATATACATACATTTGCATAAAGCAAGCATATTGCCCACTCCCATGTTGATAATAGTATTAAATACTTCACAAATCTCTCTTTAAGGTACATTTTGAACAGATCAAAAATGTGTGATTAATTTGGGATTAATCCCGATTAACTATGGACAATCTTGTGATTAATCGCGATTACATATTTTAATCGATTGACAGCCCTAGTAATAGAATATCTAAAAGCAAAAAAACAAACCTGGGGCAAAATCTTATCAAATGGGGGTCCTTGGTCTAATTTGTTTCAGTTTAGGAATCCTTGACATGAAAAAGTTTGGGAACCACTAGTCAATAAACCGTCAATACATTTAGGGATTAGAGGTTTACAGGAGACAATCTGAGAAATGTTCAGATACTTTTAGGCATTTACATTTAAAGCTAAACCAGATATTTTTTAGATAATAAGAGTGCAGCTGACTAATGCTGCAACTAACTTTACTAACAACTATTTTCATTATTGATTTCATTATTTTTTTTTTAATACATTTTTAATCATTTGGTTTCTAAAACACGAGATAGCTAAATTAAAAACACATTTGATCACAAAAAAACACAAGAGAGTTGTAAAAGTGCTAATTGGGATTTTTTAACAAAGGTTAAGATCTTCAGATTGTTTGTTTTGTCCAACCAACAGCAACCCCAAAGATTTTAAATTCTCATCTGGGATCAGGGGTTGTTCTGCTTTTTTTTTTTTTGCTTGAAAATGAACGATTTATCAATTATCAAAATTGTTGCAGATTAGTTTTCTATTAATTCATTAATTTACCAGTCCTTTCACCTCTGCTGCTGACAGAAAGACATTTCTTTTCCTTACAGCATCAGCGTCATCAACCGCATGCTGTGTACCCATAACATGCCCTGTGTGCTGGTTCAGCTGGTTGACTGCTGCCCTTGGAGTCGCTGTGAAGAAGGTATATCACACTTCCTGCATATATCAAACATGTCCTTAAATTTGTGCATGGACACATTTCAAAGTGACCCTTCATTCAGTTTTGTACTCTCTCTGTCTCCCGCTGAAGGTGAGGTAGAAAAGTACATAAATGGCAGATGGCAGAAGATTCCTGCTGAGGACCATTTAAAGATGACAAAACTAGATGGTCAGGTGTGGATTTCCCTTTACAATCTGCTGCTGAAGGAAGACTGCCAGAGGAAATATGACTTCAACAATTTCAACAAGAACCAGCTTCTAAAGGTATACTGACAATAAAATGTTGACATCCATTTTCATAATTTCTGTATGTTCTTGTGCTGTGCTGCTTGAGTAATTTTAGTGAATCAATGATTTTATATCAATCAACTCCTCCTGAATCCAAGTGGCTCCTGTATATTGGCTGTAAACTGAAGCTCAGGAAGTGTGCGAATGCCAGATCATTGTCCTCCAACAACATATCTGATCTCCTCGCTTGTTAAAACACAGATTCAGTTTCCCTGGGTTGTTTTGACTAAGATGTTTCCTCCTATTATATGCTTTCTCATCCTCTTCCTGTTGCATTAATTATATAACCATAGAGCCTTGTGCATCTTCCTGTGATCACATGTTGTTGTGCTTCCACGCAGGGGACAGCCGTGTCCGTACGTCCATAAGTACATGTGTACAGTATGTACGTAAAGACGGTCCATTCTTTTGAATGCGATATCTCAGCTGTACCTTGAGGGAATTTCTTCAAATTTGGCACAAATGTCCACTTGGACTTCAAGGCTGAACTGTTTATATTTTGGTGTTCAAAGGTCACTGTGACCTCACATCCATCCCACTCTTGTGAAAGCAATATCTCAGGAATGCCTGGAGGGAATTGTATTACATGTGGCACAGACATCCACTTGGATTTGAGGATAAACTGATTAGATTTTGGTTGTCAAATGTAAAAAGTCAAGTTCACTGTGACCTCACAAAAATGTTTTTGGCCATAACTCAAGAATTCATATGCTAATTATGACAATTTCACAGAAATGTCTAACAGGATAAAATGATGAAGTGATGACATTTTGAACAGACATGGATGTAAACTGCTACTTGACAGGTTGGCGGAGGCGTACAACTGCAAGGCGGTAATCTAGTTTCTTATGTAGTAGTAGTAGTTTTTGTGGCTGCTGTATTATTTGTGGGCCGATCGTTCATGTGCCACAGCTCCGGGGTTTCTTGACAGAAGTGTTGATTGATCAGCTGCCAAACCTGGTGGAGTTGCAGCGTTTCCTGGCTCATCTCACCGTTACAGACCCTGCCCCTCCAAAAAAAGAACTTGTTTTGGAGCAGGTACATGTGCAAACATACAGTATCTCTACACCTACAGTAACTATGTCCCCTGTGTATTTACCCTCAGCTTTGCTTTATATACAGATCCCAGAAATGTGGGGCCACATTGTGAGAGAGAATTCTGGGAAGTGGAAGGCAATAGCAAAGTATCAAGTCAAAGAAACGTTCAGCCCATCTGAGAGTGACCTGAGGCTGCAGGCACAGAGGTAATACTCGTAAAACACAAGTCTGAGATACAGAGAAATCAATCCAATTGCTCTGTGATTATTTATTATTGAGATTGTTTTTTACCAGGTTAAACCAGGTGTACAATTTGGATGTGATGGAGAGTTTACTCCCCGAGAAGCCAAAGTGTGGATGCTGTGGGAAAGAGGCTGCAAAGAGATGCTCTCGATGTCAGGGAGAATGGTACTGTCACAGGTAAGACATACCTATAGATATGAGTAAGTAATGCGAACGCTGTACCGGACTGTCGTGGTGATCCTGAGAGCAAAAACTCGCAATTTACCGGTGGATGTATTTTTCAAGCCTCACCTATGATCACAAGCTTTTGGGTAATGACTAAAAGAATGAGATCGTGGATATAAGCTGCCGAATTTAGTTTCCTGTGCCGACATCCAGATAGAGCTCATGTAGAACACAGACTCAGCACATGCTTGAGGGATAATATATCCCAGATGGCGTGAATCACCCAGGAGCTGGAGGACGTGGCTATAGGGAGAAGGACGTAGGGGTTACGTTGCTTAGCCTGCTGCCACGGCAACCGTCTGAAAAATGGATGGATGGATGGTAATAAGTCTGTTTCTACATCAGACATAAAACTACATCTGATCCATGACCATCAGACATACGTTCCTGTAATACTGAATATCTTAATAAATTAATAAATAAATGTTTTTGTTATGTTGATATCATACATTAATGTGTGATATGTTTCTGCAAGGGCTGTCAAAGTTAATGCGATAATAACGCGTTAACGCAGATTTGTTTTAACGGCACTAATTTCTTTAACGTATTAACACAGTCGATCTTCTGGAGGTTGTACCGGGCTCAGTTCTAATGCTAGAGTGAAGATACTGGCATCATATGAAACCATAAAACCTAATGAATCCATCAGTCCCAACCATGTCATATTTGCTTGAAGGAGGTTAAATAACGCTTCAAACTTGCGCTAGATTATGGTGAGGAAAAACTGTCATGGCCATTTTCAAAGGGGTCCCTTGACCTCTGACCTCAAGATATGTGAATGAAAATGGGTTCTATGGGTACCCACGAGTCTCCCCTTTACAGACATGCCCACTTTACGATAATCACAGTTTGACAGCCCTAGTTTCTGCTGATGTAAAGCCTCATTCATCTTCTTGTTTTTCACAGGGAATGCCAGGTGAAGCACTGGTCTAAACACAAGAGAGCCTGCCAGCTGATGGCTGAGGCCACAGAGAAGATCCAGAGGGACTTAAACATCAACAGCTAACAGAGAGAGACTGCTGAAGCTCATCTAAGGACTGGTGGTGGACAGGAGATGAGACTCTTGGGTCAAAACATGGGAGAGCAGATCTGCATGTGCACGATGCAAATTTGCATTCCTGTACATTTTAAATCTTTCTTTTAATGCAGGGAAAGTTTTTGCCCAGTTACAGAAGATTGTTGTTCCTTTTTGTTTCGGATAGTCTACTGTTGTGTTTGTTTATGATAACCAATTTGTTTTAACCAATCATTTGTCTATTTGATAAAAGAGCTTCCTTCTCTGTCAAGAGATTTTATCCTTTGTGTTATTTGACACAGTGGAGGTGCATTTATCTTCATTACACATCACCTGCAGCAACCTTGTCTTCTTGTCCATTGTTATTAAGCATGTAGGTAAGCAGGTTTTCAAATGACCACAACAGATAGAATCACTTATTTATAGTCTCACATAGTTGAAGTGGCTGTGAATGAGTGGTTCCTCTTCTTGGTTAATATTCCTGCTACTTATGTTTAGACTTTACCCTCAATGAATGTTGGATTGTTGACTTTCTGTCAGTAAATACATGTTGGGATTGGCTGTGGGTTTAAGCATTAAACATATTTCTAGTTTGAAGTTTTGCAGTTTATATACAGTATATAATAGGCTGGCTATGTATTAAACCTGCAGTAGGCGGAATATTTTTGGCCTCATTGGGCAAAAAGTCCATAATAACCTTTCAGCATATTGTAATTCAAGTGTTCTGAGAGAAAACTAGACTTCTGCACCTCCTCATGGCTCTGTTTTCAGGCTTTAAAAAAATCTTTGAGAGACTTTGGCCAATCACAGGTCATTTCAGAGAGAGAGAGAGCGTTCCTATTGGCTGTTCATTCAACGGAGGCAGCTGTCAGTCACTCGCAAACTCCGACCAAATGGTCAAACTAGGCAGCGCTGATCAAATATGAATCAATATTCTGTTACTGTAATGCCTATTTCTATCCTCAAATGTTTTCAGAAACATTTTATAGCGTACTGTTTACAGGAAATGCGCCAGCTGTTGATCCCGACTTTCGTAGTGGCCAAACGGCAGTACTGCAACTTCCGTGTCTGTCACGTGATGCATTGGGCCCAAAAACACGTTTTCCCATAGACTTACATTGGGAAAAGACCATCTGTAACTCAGCGGATAATTTTTTTGAGGTGAATCAACTTCCCAGTATGAACACTCTAATAGCCCTTATTTAAAAAAATATGTTTTTAAAGTTGTAAAATGAACTAAAAGCCAAATCCAGAGTTACTTCCCTTCCTCCGTTCATGTGGGTTAGATCCAAACCGAGGCTGGAGTGCAAGCCGTGACGACGGCGTGAGGTTGGGATCCCGTGACCGAGTCATGTGACCCAAGATCCGGGTACTTTTCCAGACGGAAGTCGAGCCATTTAGGCTTCATGCGCCACTGAGCAACTTTCATAGGAATGAACGGCGCCCCGCCTCCAACGCTGTATCCAGTTCTCTTAAAGGGACTGTTTGTAACTTCTTACACGTATAAATCACCCGGGTCAGTGTCCCATGCGCTCTCGCATATGCACGCTCGCGTGTGGCTACGCTGTTCAGACAAGACTCCAACACAAACTACACGGAAGCACCAAAACCGCAAAGTTATATCTAGTGAAGCCTGTCTTGCAAAACAGTGTTGGCCAGACCACAGCTTTGGTCTCCAGGGCCAGAGTCTCTGCTGTACTCTGTTCCTCTGCTCCTCTGCCTGCTTGCCTTCACTAAGCTTGCTCCACCGCACATGCATGCATGCTCACCACACACTGCAGAAGAGTTAGTTTAGCTCTGAGAATATCTAGTGAATGTACAGTGGACGTTTGTGCAGAAATAACTGCTGCAGCTCCTCCAGACCAACAGAGGTTTCCCATGTCTTGTGAAGTGACGGGGCTCCGCAGCGAGAAACGTTATCGTCTCCGACCGGGTGCCAGTGTCTTCCCTTTTTCCTCCGGCCGCGGTCGGGAGGCCGAAGCAGGAAAAGCCAACACTAGGATCAGCAGTGAGTCATGGAGAGACCTTCGTCTGGTCAGCTAACATTACTGCCATGCAGCTGAAATATAGAGTGATATTGTGGTTTTAGCTGATGGGTCACAAACTTTCTCATTTTACAGCTAAACAGTACACTACAAGATGTTTCTGAAAACATTTGAGGAGAGAAATAGGCATTACAGTAACAGAATACTGATTCATATTTGTTCAGTGCTGCCTAGTTTGACCGTTTGATCAGAGTTTGCAAGTGACTGACAGCTGCTCAGAGACGGCAGGCTCCAGCTCGGCTCTGATTGGTTGTTTTCCCTGCGTCTGTGAAATCTTGCAGATGCCATTGGGAGCACCGGAGGACACAGAGGAACATGATTTTTTTGTCAGATAACCTGTCTCATGCACTACAGTCAGGATATAGTGACGGTTTTATAAAAACAACTTTTTTTAAAATCATATTTGCTCCATTTAAACCCACTGCAGCTTTAAAGGTTTCCACTGCTGTGGTTGGTAAATGAGACCCAGATCCATCCCAGCTTGAGACAGAGGTTTTGGGGGACTTTGCACGCCCACTCAGCTGCTCCGGACTCAGTATCACCCCCTATGTGAAAACATGCCGGATGTCGGTGCAGCCTCATGATCATCTTACTCTCTGTTTTTCATGACAAGCTGCTTCCTCCTACAACAGAGTGTGACAGGATCAGATCAGAAGATGGCTCTAGTCTGTTGAGAAGAGCTCCTCTGATGTTAGAGAGGACAGTAGGCGCCATGAGCCGCTGCTGCTGATGATGATGATGATGAGAGGTTATTTCCAGAGATGTACCGCGGCCGCTGCTGCACACCTCCGGTAACTGCTGCTGAGAAACCGGGGCTTTCTTCTGCGGAAAGTTTTTCTCCTCGGATGGAAGAAGTTTTGAGACAAAGCGGTTGCCACGGCGGGGCTGTTTTGGTAAGAAGATTTCACTTTACTTTGAAGTTTCATAAAGTAATGAGAGTAATTTACCATTCAGCCTGTTGTTGTTTGACTAAACATTTGAGTTTTCATCCCACGAGCTCTCGTAAATGCTTTGTTTTATTCTCAGGAATTATTGCTACTCATGACTTTTTGTCAATTTTATACATCCACGTGTTTTAGATTATGCTGTTATGGCTACTTTCATATCCTGCTTTTCTTTTCCAATAGGCCTATTATATAATTAGGTTACTATGGTTACTAAATCATCATATAGCCCTACAAAATAATAAATTAAATGTCTGTACTTCCTACAGTTTCCTTGAGTATTTCCATACTATTGTATACTGTATACTACATTTCAGATTGAAATATTGTACTTTTTTACTCTATTGCATCACAGCTGTACTCTACAGAATAAGACCAGTTTATAAAATATGATGTATTGGTACAAATTAAAACTGCCCAACACTATTTAAATGCGTTAAAATTAAAATGAGCTCCACTTTGACAGCTATAACATTACATTTACACGTAAAAACATCAGTAATCATTTTTCAATAATATCTAAAGGGGCCATTCTGTTGCATAATGAGTTCTTAGTAGCTGATAATACTTCTTTATTTTTACTAAAGTAAAAGTTTGAATGCAGGATGTTCTTATAATGAAGTGTTTTTAAATTGTAGTATTGTTTATTATTATTATTAATAATAATAATAATAATAGTAAAATAACAAGAATTATTGCTGCTCATGTTTTGTAAAGTGTACAGAACATTTTATACATTCACGTTTTACATTTTGCTATTATGGCTACTTTCATACCCTGCTTTTCTTTTCAAATATTATATAATTACTTGTATAGAGTATGTTATGTATGACAAACCAACTTTTCATATACAAAACATGGGTAACCATCATATAGTCTACAAAATAATGTACTATTATAGCCTACAAAATAATAGTATGTAAATTAAATATCTGAAATCTATTGTAGCCTATATATATATGAAAGTGGCCAAAACGAAACTAACATTATATAATACTTATGCAATATATTGTCAGTGTAACTTACATTTACTCTTGCACTGAACTTCAGTACAGTTATATTTCCATTTAATGCTAGGCTACTATACTTGTACTGCATTTCAGAGTGAAATATTATACTTTTTACTCCACTGCACGACAGCTTATATACAGTTTATAAAATATGATGTATTGGTACATGTTTAAGCATCTGTAATAATTCAATAATATAATATATAGTGGATATTCTGCTGCTTAATAAGTACTTAGTAGCTGATAATACTTCTGCACCTTTACTAAAGTGAAATTTTGAATTCAGGATGTTAACTTATAATCAAGTATTTTTAAATTGTGGTATTGATACATTTAATAATAATAATAATAATAATAATAGCTTTCTTTATAGAGCACTTTTCATACAAGAGAAATACAAATGACACACTTTCAATCGAAGAATATAGGTGTTAAAATTACACAATAAGAGGACTGTAGATGCTAAAATATATTAGTGAAATTAAAAACAGAGGCCATTAAGGATAACAAAAAAGAGAGAATTAGTACAGGATCTGCATTAGTCTGCCACTATCCTATATAGTTCCCATGGTTTATTTTTGATAAAACAGTCTCAAATGTAATCTCCTATTTGATTTTTAAAAACACATTTTCTTTCCAGATAGAGCAGACCCAACATTCAGAAACTCAAATGTATGTCTTTGGAAGCACCACATGAACAACAACAGGTTGACAGGTTGACGTGTCTAACCCGCAAAGTGAAACCAGATAGATCACATTGTTCAAAATGTTAAAGAGGTGCCAAATCGTTGTAAGCAGGTACCAGCGTGTGTCAATGAGTGTTTCTCTGCCTTTCAGTGATAATGGAGGAAGCCGGCCTCTGAGTGACACAATGTCTTTCGGGGAGCTCATAGAGCTCCGTGACCTGAGGTCGGACAGGGCAGAGCAGATAGAGCTGACGGATGGCACACGTTCGCCATTCTCACCTCCACGCCTAGAGAGAACCAACGCCCTGAGGATCAGCCCGGGGAAGGTCCCGGACCTGCTGAGCCGAGTGGGCATCATCAGAGTCCTGAGCAGCACCCAGGACCCCCAGCTCACTGAGGAGAAGGGAGAGGGACACAACTTCCAGCCCTGCAGCCACGCTCAGCCCACGTGGTGTGACCTGTGTGGAGACTTCATCTGGGGCTTGTACAAGCAGAGCCTGCGCTGTGTCAGTGAGTAGCCTGTGTGTGCATATGCGTGAGCAGAAATGAGAGCAACACTGAGAGTAGGATGAACTGTGGTTAGACAGAGAAAGATGTAGCCGCCAATGTAGGTGTAGGCCAGAATAACCCTGTACTCAGCCTGATAACACATAGAAATCCCGCCATACATGCTCTCTATTTCGGAAGGAGCATGCATGCAGTTGCTTAAGTGGTTTTGATGATGTGATCCTTATCTAGACTGGTTGGTTACGGACCTGTACGCTCTTCTTGCTCAAGACTCATCTTAGCGTTGCAATAGACTTGAACTTCCTTTTCCGCAACTGAAACCCACTGAAATACAGCTGCGGTTTATGTAAAGCATTTAGTGTGCAAGAGGAAATGTTTTTTTTTAACAGTAATCTAAATATTAAAATGAAAATGAAATCACAATAATAACTCTGACCACCCGGTGAATATATTTATACAATTGGACATATATATGACACCTGGTATTTTGTCATGATCCCAGTATTGCATATCTTAGTTCTATTCTATTTCACAACTCCACTCAACAAACGCAGTGCTGCTACAGTAATTGTGTATCTGAAGACAAGTATTTGCTATTTATTTATGTATTTATACTATATTGTACACTCAGTAGCCACTTAATCAGGTACAACTGTACAATCTAATGCAATCCAATTAGGGCTGTCAATCGATTAAATAGCTAATCGTGATTAATCGCAAATGAATCACAAATTTTTTATCTGTTCAAAAATGTACCTTAAAGGGAGATTTGTCAAGTATTTAATACTTTTATCAACATGGGAGTGGGCAATATGCTTACTTTATGCAAATGTATGTATATATTTATTTTTTGGAAATCAATTATCAGCACAAAACAATGACAAATATTATCCAGAAACCCTCACAGGTACTGCATTTAGCATAAAACAATATGCTCAAATCATAACATGGCAAACTGCAGCCCAACAGGCAACAACAGCTGTCAGTGTGTCAGTGTGCTGACTTCACTATGACTTGCCCCAAACTGCATGTGATTATCATAAAGTGGGCATGTCAGTAAAGAGGAGACTCGTGGGTACCCATAGAACCCATTTACATTCACATATCTGGAGGTCAGAGGTCAAGGGACCCCTTTGAAAATGGCCATGCCAGTCTTATCGCATTAACTTTGATGTTCTACCATAAAGTCTACCTTTATGATATTTATATTGTTCAGTTCTTGCTGACATTATCAGAAATATGTAATTTCAATTATAAAGTATGTTTATTATTGAGGTCATAGTATATTTAAGGATTATTAAGTCCGAGATCAGAACTGTGTGCACAGCAAATGTCTGCTATGAAGAAATAGCAGACCATAGAACGCCGTGATTGACCAATCAGAATCGAGTATTCAACAAAGCCGTTTAATATAAAGGTGGTGTTGTACTGAGCTGCATTATATTCAGAGGTGTTTCTAATAATCTGCTCCCTCATTTATGTAAATGGAAAGGACAAAAAAATAGAAACACTATATAAAGTCATCCAGTACAACACCACCTTTAACTGCAACCTCAATAATAAACATACATTTGATTTTACACATTTCCAACAATGTCAACAAAAATGCAGGGGAAAGCCAACTTTCTTTATAGTACCTGCAGTGACCAGTACTGGCCAGAGGAGGACATCACCTATTGAGAATTGCACTCTACAGTAACATCACATGCATGTTTACTGTTGACGATGTCATATGTATGTGTATGTGTTTGGCAGTGTTTGTCTAGGTGATAGCAATAGCAGGAGGTTGGACAGTACGGTTGGTCCACCACTTTGATCCAGACTGAAATATCTTACTGTAATAACTATTAGATGGATTGTCATGAAAGTTAGTACAGAAATTCATAGCCTCCAGAGAATGTATACTGGTTTTGGTGTCCTTCTGACTTTTCATATATCGCACCACTATCAGGTCAACATTTTACTTTGTCCAGTACTTTTGTTCATTATGGAAGCCCTAACTATGTGACCTTCTACACGTACAGATTGTAGATTCACGTGCCACTACCGCTGTCGTGCTCTGATCCGGTTGGACTGCAGCTGGGACCGAGGCTCCGTGGCAGACCACACATGTGTTGTGGAGCACACCATAGAAACAGACACAAATGTGGTAAGGACCTTTGTATTTGGTCAGTATGACTGGCTTAGTAATCTTCTATCATAAGCAGTTTTCTTCACAAAAGTGGTCGTAGTCACTGTGTTTACTTGCTTTTCAACATCTTGTGCCACTTATGGTTACCATTAAAATGAGACAGCGAGTGAGTAATCTGGTAGGTTCTAGTTTGCATGTAAGATTATGTGCTGCCTGGTCATTCTGCTGGACTGCTTTAGGGAACAAAATCAATTATTTATTGGCCAAAAATGGGAACCATTTTACTTGGCAATAAATCCAGTTCCACTAACTGCAAACTGGGGAAGTTTGTTAATGTTGAGCAACACCAAATGTTACAAGTAACACCTTTTGCAAGACCTGGTTCAGTTTATTTATTACGCAGCTTTGCTGAATACTCGATTCTGATTGGTCAATTACGGCATTTTACAGTCTGTTATTTCTTTATAGCAGACTTTTGCTATGTATAAAAGACCGTTGCTATGGGCGCAGTTCTGATGTCGGACTCCAGTGGACAGTTTTTGTCTCAAATTATTGATTTCTTAAGTAAGTAGCTGTGTAATAAGTGGGATAATGTACAGCGAGCGGGTCATTGTTGTGAAATAAACCCTCTCAAGAATGACCAGCTCGCTGTACATTATCCCTTACTTAATTACTACAGTGAAAAATCCTTATGCAGAGTCCATGAGCATGCTGTTACACCCATGGTTTTATACATTTATGAAAGCAAACTCAACAACAAATTAAAATAATAAACATCAGATGACATTTTTTATCATGATGTATCATAAAATGTGTTTTTAGTTGTTGAGTTTGCTGTTTTATTAGCCTATCTTTGCTAGTTTTTATAGGGGCAAAAAAACATTGAAATACACCCAATCCAGATGTAAATCTAAAATCTTACTAGAAGACTCCTCACTGTGCTTTTCTGCACCACAGAGTTATTTATGAAGAGGGGAGTCAAGGCTACGAGCCAGTAGCTGTTCAAGGCAGCAGGGTTTGGTCTCTTGGTAACAGGTTTTTAGTCCGTCTCTATCAAACACCTGTTGCTTATTAGAGGATGACTGGAATGTGAAAACTCCAGAAAGCTGTTCAGCAGTGTATGAACGGTATGAAGACATGGCTGGATATGTTCTCAGTGCTTGGGTTTTTGTGTGCATAGGCCTTTTACACAACAGACGTTTTCACTTGACATAGCAGGAAAAAGCACAGGTGGAACTAATATAGACCATTGATGATGGCTCTGTTATAGTGGAGTGCTAGTTAAAGTACCAGAGCCATAATTAATGTCGTTAAATTACACCTGTGTTTGTCCTGCTATGCCCTAATAAATCTGCAATAAACACTGTATTACCAAAAAGGCAAAACTTACAAACTAACAAAAAGAACAAACATGCAAGACAAGATCATACGTATATAATTTTTTAATATTTTCACTTCAAGGTTTGTACCACTGAAGTGTCTCACCTTTGGTTCAATCAGAGTTTAATGTAAGAACAGCTGGAGGGTTTCTGGGTGTAGCTATGTGAACTCATAACCTGGGAGTATTTCCTTCTAGTACACATTAGCCAATACTGGTGCTGATAGCAAAAAAAGATATGCCCAACTTACAAATGTCTTCACCAATTGGACATGTGCCCCTTGGTTTGTATGTTCTCAGTGTTATTACTTGAATTAACTAAAAGAGTACGCTATGGGTGGCTTGTTCCAGATGAACAAATGAAAAAAGGGGATTGTTTATCCGTGTCAAAATCATAGTTACTGAAAAAAAGCCTTTCATCTCAGCTTTAAATGCAGATATTAATTTTTTATCAACATACTTGTTGATAGTTTTTCGTAACCAGATTCTCACTACAAAAGCTATCGACGTGGTACTGAGTCTTCTTAGTCATAGTATCAGATTAAAAAGAGTTTACATTGCAGCATATGCATACTGAAAATTAGGGATGTAACTTATTTTCTGTTAAGTACTGATCTGATACCAGAGCTGTCCTTTTCCCTAATTTAAAATCTGTCGTACACATTGGAATAATTTGTATTTAACGTGAGTCAACAGGAATATAACTGATTACATAAACATATCATTTTATGACACTGACATAGAAACTATTTATTGTGGATCAATACAAATCTGGCATCTGTTAATATAATTATATAGATTGACTTCAATGTCTTTGGCTTCTCCAGAGCATTTTCTCAATTATTTTATTAATTGTTGGATTAATTATTTTGTCTTTAAAATGTCAGAAAAATATGACAAATGTCTTTCACAATTTCCCAGAGTAACATTCATATTGCTAATTTTTTTTCCAACCAACTGTCAAAATTCCAAAATATTTTACATATAATGATAAAAAAAACTGAAAAGAAATTGGTTTTCAATCAGTTTCCCTGTCGTAATTACTTGTTTACAATAACTCGGATATGACATTTAGGCGGCATAATGAAGGATCCTATTGAGTTGCATTATGGGAATTGTAGAATCCAGTATTTGAAGAGCTACCAGGCACTAAAAGTTAGGATATCCCGCCCTCTGCTGCTTTGATTTTGTTTTCTTTTTTGTCTTCCTCTTCCTTGAGTCCCCTAGTATGGAAGTCTAATCGCTGTAGAAGGCCTACCCCTATTTTCTGTTGATTCATTGAATCGATTCATTCACAGAATGTTTCAGTGCTACTGAAAATATCACAACTAATCAACTAGGTGATTCAGTTTGCATATCTAAGGCCCTGTTCAGACCTGGTATTAACATGCGTCCTCAGTGATCGGATCACAAGTGGACAACTCTAAGTACAGGTGTGAACGAACTCAAGACGCATTGAGATCAGATCTTTCAGATCACATTCAGAGGTGGTCTGGGCCACATATGGCTACATTCTTTTAGCAGTGTGTATGTGAATGTGTCCTGGGCCACATTAAGGACCGCCTACTCAACTGATGTCCCACTGGGATCCGTGGGATCTCACTGCACTCCTCATGTGAATAGACAGGTTCTGTGCTCTACTGAATCCTGTCGGTACAAATGTATTTAATTAAAATATATCTTATCTACAGACTATCTGACTAGGCACAGAAAGTGCATTATTATCATACAGTCGAAGATGTGTTGGTGTTTTTGTTCCGGTGCTTTGCACGGACCTGACACCCGCCTGCTCGCTCTCATCCCTGGCTCTCTGAAGCTCTGAACCCTGCTGTTGTCTGGCAAAGGCAGCGGTGCCGGCAGCACGAAGGACCCCGGGGGCCACTGATACAATAACCTTATATTTGTATGTTTATAAAATGTACCCGAATTCACGAATAAGTAGGATATTACTACTTACATTCATGTAATATTATGCCACAATGTAAAATGTGAAATGTGTTTACTACGTGTTTATTTGCATATAGAGCGGGAAGTGAGATCTGATCACGAGTGGCCACTCAAGACGCATGTGGAGAACAGACGTACTTGGAGTTTTCCACTTGTGATCCAATCACTCAGGACGTATGTTAATGCCAGGTCTGAACAGGGCCTAAGTGATTCTGTTTGCATATTTATGATTACATTTAAGGGGTCTTGGGGTATCTCCCTCTTTTACCCTGGCATGGTTTTCACCACTCAAGCTTTTCAAACTACATAAGGAAAAATGTAATTTTACTCGTCTAAGTTTTAGAATTTATGTTTGGTAAGATAAGATAATATAAGATGTTCCTTTATTAGTCCCGCAGTGGGGAAATTTGCAGTGTACAGCAGCAAAGGGGATAGTACAAAAAACAAGATGCATCAGCTAACACAGTGAAAAAAAAAATATGAACCATTTAAATAGAAGGAAGTATAAAAAAAGGAGCAGTATATACAGTATTGACAATAAACAGACTATTAACAAAATCGCACAAGTGGAAAATGATATTGCACAGTGAGAATTACACCT
Organism: Sebastiscus albofasciatus; assembly: GCA_916701655.1. NCBI lineage: Eukaryota > Metazoa > Chordata > Actinopteri > Perciformes > Sebastidae > Sebastiscus > Sebastiscus albofasciatus. The sequence continues at coordinate 66,866 of CAKAOI010040382.1, read as the reverse complement.
GAGTAGTACTGATAGACAGTTGGCGTACAGTAAAGTGCAGTTCTTGTCAGTTTTTTGATGTCTATGAGTTCAACATATCTGCTTACAATCTCATAAATTGAGGCATAATAAGACTCACATGTTGTCTGTGGCTGCTGTGTGTGGTGTGACCAGAGTGACCTATCATCACATGACCGCTGATACAATAACCTTATATTTGTATGTTTATCAAATGTACCCAAATTCAGGAATATGTAGGATATTACTACTGACATTCATGTAATATTACGTCACAATGTAAAATGTGTTTACTATGTGTTTATTTGCATATAGAGCGGGGAAGTGAGATTTGATCACAAGTGGTCACTCAAGACGCATGTGGAGACGCATTCTAATGCCAGGTGTGAACAGACGTACTTAGAGCTGTCCACTTGTCATCCGATCACTGAGGACACATGTTAAAGGCTGTTTAACATGTGTCTGTTACTGTTTGTAACTTCTTACACATACAAATCAATCCGGGTCGGTGTCCCATGAGCACTCGCGTGTGGCTACGCTGTTCAGCCTCAGACTCCAACACAAACTACACGGAAGCACCAAAACCGCAAAGTTATATCTAGTTAAGCCCGTCTTGCAAAATAATGTTGGCCGCGGTCGGAGGACGCGGTGGAGACCGTAGCTTTGGTCTCCAGGGCCGGAGTCTCTGCTTCTCTGCTCCTCTGCCTGCCTTCACTCAGCTCGTTCCACCTCACGTGCATGTGCGCACCCTACTCACTGCAGAAGAGTTAGTTTAGCTCTGAGCATATCTAGTGAATGTACAGTGGATGTTTGTGCAGAAATAACTGCTGCAGCTCCTCCAGACCAACAGAGGTTTTCTGTGTCTTGTGAAGTGACGGGGCTCCGCAGAGAGAAACGTTATCGTCTCTGACCGGGTGCCGGTGTCTCCCCCGTTCCCTCTGACCGCGGTCGGGAGGCTGAAGCAGGAAAAGCCAACACTATGATCAGCATTGATTCATGGAGAGACCTTCGTCTGGTCAGCTAACATTACTGCCAAGCAGCTGAAATATAGAGTGATATTGTGGTTTTAGCTGACGTGTGTTGCCTCACTGTTTTGAGCGATGCTCGTTCATGTCTATGTAGAACGAGCACAAGCTCGAGCCCGACGCTGATTTTCGTTGACTTAACGGCCACAGGTGTCGCTGTTAACAAGCATTTCTGATTCTTACAAACAGTCCCTTTAATGAAAGGTCTGAACAGGGCCAAAGTGATTCTGTCTGCATATTTACGGTATTAATGGCATGGTTTTCACCCCTCTCAAGCTTTTCAAACTAGATAAGGAAAAAAAAATATTTTATTCAACAGTCTTAAGTTTTAGAATTTATGTTTGGTGTCTATGAGTTCAATGCTTACAATCTCATAAATTGAGGCATAATTCGACTCACATGTTGTCTGTGGCTGTGTGTGTGATGTGACCGCACTGACCTATCATCACATGACAGACTGGAGGGAGCAGCAGCAGCATCCGTTGAGGGTGGGGGCTCGAAGGGAGCCAGCAAACTGTGGGCACTCTCGCGAGATTGTTAAGATTGGGCTCGAATAGTTAGGTTGTCGGGCAGCGAGTCTCGCGATATTTCAATTTGCGGACTCCCTTATGGACACGACCCCGTGATGAGAGGGAGGGATGTAGTCGTTGGTACTGCCCCTCTCCGTCCAATCAAGACCGGCTCCGGGGGTTTTGTGTATTTTCCAAACTCAACCCAACGGCCCCGGCGGCCCCATGGGGCGGCCCGGGTCTGGGTGGGGCCTCGGCTCGGCGGGGGAAGGAAGCAACAGGGCGGGGGCCAGATTAAACATCCTGTTTCACACAGACTGAGTTGTACAGTGAAACGTGGCCCGGTTGAAGTCAGCGGAAGAAGAAAAAGTCGGTTAGACCGTTGCTATCAGTTGTTGTCAAGGCGTTACAGAGAGATTCAGCCGTTAGAGAGACTAGCCAGTTAACCGTTGAAAGTTAGCCGTTTATTTCCGTTATTTCAAACACTCCAGTCAGACTTGTACTCGTAAGGTTTTATATTGAGCCAACTGAGTGATTCATTCTCACACTTTAACTCGTCGTATCTTTAGTTGTTGGCTCTAGTGTTAAAGGTAGTACCCGGTAGACAGCATGACAGACGCGGCCAGCAGCTCGGACAAGTCTCCGTCCTTCGAGATGACGTGGGGCAGTTCCACCAGCTCCGGTTACTGCAGCGACGACGAGCCCGACTCAGAGCTCGAGCAGTACTTCACCGCCCGGACCTCCTTCTTCCCCAAAACACGGAAAGACAACATTAAAGCTGACGTTACTGCGAACGTAAAGCAGGTGAGAAAGTAGGAAAAGTAAAGTAAATTAACTAACATAAACGTTGGGCTTTAATAAAATGTAAAAAGGGGAAGTGAGAGCAGAGAGATGGGTGATGGGTGGTTCATCATAACTATAACGTTACTCTCGCGATATTTGACACATTGCTCTGTGACAGCTTGTTTAAGTTGAGTACTTTATCCACACTTTTAGGGGTCATGATGTGTTGCTCAGCAGCACCCATGTGGAGCTGCTGTGTGTGTGTGTTTTGCTCATGGGCACCCCAGCAGACAGGATGCTTTTGCCATGTGAGCTTGCAGGGGAGTTCAGGTCCCTCCAGGGAACCTATAATAAAAAGCATGTCAGCACTGGGAAAATAGAGAAAAGTTAACAAATATGACTAACATAAACGTTGGGCTTTAATAAAGAGTTAATGTAAAAAAAAAAAAAGGGGGAAGTGAGAGCAGAGAGATGGGTGATGGGTGGTTCATCATAAGTAATGTTACTCTCGCGATATTTGACATGTCTGCTCTGTGACTTAAATTGAGTAATTTATCCACACTTTTAGGGGTCAAATGTCATGATGTGTTGCTCAGCAGCACCCATGTGGAGCTGCTGTGTGTGTGTATATGTGTCTTTTGCTCATGGGCACCCCAGCAGACAGGATGTTTGCCATGTGAGCTTGCATGGGAGTTCATGGTTCCTCCAGTTTTGCGGAAACAAGACTTGAGTTGTGGGAACTTATAATAAAAAGCAGTTCTGGGAAAAGGGAAATTGCTGGTTTTAGCTTAGAAACTCAATCAGTCAGTGCATCTTTTTTATTGTACGGAGCACCCACAGCTGAACTACCCAAATGTCATGTTTTGTGACGCACACACCTGCATCTCAAGTTTCCAGCCTATAACACCCACCATTCAGGTTTTTCTCACACTCATTTCTCAATCACAGATGATTCATGTATTGTTTTGGAGATGTTCGTGTCCTGTTCCTTTTAGTCACCCACACCCACTCAGGGATCGGCTGTCTTTATTGAGAAACAGAGGCTGTTTATTGTAGAAACATTCAACCTTTTCTGTCTGTACAGAAGCCATTATTTGCGTTGTTGGCACTGTCAACTGTGTTTTTGATAACACAATTCTTCTGCGGGCATGTAGGAACACAGTTGTTGCATCTGTTTTTCCTCCTCCTGTTACCAAATGAGAAAGCTCAACATGGCCCTCCTCAGATTGATTTATTGACTTGTTAACAGCAGCATATTAACTCTACAGTCTTTCAATCTGCCTGAGGATTGCTGCTATTGATCTTGTTCTGCTTGACGTTGATTTATAAGCTTCCCAGCCCTTTTAAAGCTTGCAACTTTGCCTGATTTGTTTTTCATTAGACAGTCCGGGGTCATGAAAATAGATGGAGGCAGGGTAGAGTTCGATACATTTTCACAATTTTCTTATAAAGAAAAGTATCAATGCAGCATCCATAGATGCTGGATATCGAGATTAGGTTTTACTCCTCAGGAAACCCCCTGCTCTTCCCTCGGGGGAGTTATCTGGCGTACAGTGTGGAAAGTAAATTAGTGCTGCTTCACAGTTCTGTTGCATTTTCTCTCTACACAGGAAATACCAACTGGTCAGTACACCCAGGAAAAGCCCTATTAGAGCCAACGGTCATGCAGATGGTATAGGCCAAATGTGCATGACTGAAACATGACTGCGATTGTGCGGTTGATGAGGCAGCTGACTCCACAGGATGTGTCTGTAAAACAAGGGAGGGCTTTGTCTCCCCCCCACTTGTGGGAGCCGGAGAGGGGAGGCTATTTTTACATGAGTACCAAGTTGAGGAATGCAACGCAGAACCGTTGATCGCAGGCATTGCAAACAGCTGCAAGTTGAACGAACCCCTCCTTCCTCTAAACCCCTCATAGGAAGAGGAATCAGAGCAGTCCAATGGGATTGGACAGAGCTGACATCATCGTTTTTGCCTCTGCTACGTTGTCAGGAAGTTGAGAGTCTGATGCAACTGGTGCTCGCTGTTAGAAATAACGGGGGCTTACCAGAGGGTCAATTAGCAACACTCCCCTTTTCTAACCAATAGGGATGGACGATACCAAACTTTTTGTTTCAATTTCACTGATACCAATACCCATACCGATACTGATCATTTCTTAAAATGGGTACGGGATTTTTTTTAAATCATTTTTAGCGAGAAAAAAACCCCCACAATTACACTCAAAGGCAAATCGCAACAGATTTATTACAAAAACAAATGCGAGTACAATAATTAAATAAAAACTATTTGTGCCACTAAGTTTAAAAAAAAATATTCCACTATTTTATAGAAATACTGTGATTAAAATGCATGAGCCTCCTTATAACTTTAAATGTTTAAAGAGGCTACTCGCGTTGCCGTGTGGCACTTTATCGTCACAAATAGTGCATCTTGCCGTATTTTTTATCTACAGGTGACAAGTAGCACCATGCCACGCTACGTTTCCTTTCTGCCGTTCTCTCACGTTGGATGTGGAAGTTTGCGACTGCGCGTCGCTGTGCGCTAGGTTCTGATGTCACATCGGTTTAAAGTCATGTGACACGGGCTAGCTAAATGTGTCAAATTATATAATTTTATTATCGATACTTTTTTTTTAAAGTAATGGATACAAGATGAGTAGCTTGTGTGGATCCCACCCATCCCTATTAAGCAAAATTAAACAATATTTTTGGAAGAAGAACTTGTTAAAATCAAATTTGGATTACACCACTGTTGCTTTTACATGATAGTGCCACACCTTCTTCCAACTTCCTGTGTTAAATGTAATGCAATAAAAACACCCATTCTCCATTCCTGAAAAACTTGTTTTGAGTCATACAATGTTTTCATACAACAGCAGCATGTTGTAAAGAGATCTTTACAAAACATGACGTTTTTAAGAACGTAATGTCACAACCCGTGGCCATATCCAGTGTCCATTCACATACTGTGGTGTGTTGTTAGTGTTGTGCCGTGCGGTTTGGAGGTGAGCACTGACATCTGGTGGTGTAACACTGTAACTCCTCCCTGTCCCCTCCAGGATGAACAGATTGAATGGGGAAAGCAGGAGTTGACAACTGCAGATATCCAGCAGAAGGTGAAGGAATACAACGCTCAAATCAACAGCAACCTGTTCATGAACATGGTGGGTAGTGATGATGAGTCACAACAAATCCATGCATTTTAATGTGAAGGTTTTTTTTCCTTCAGTGTAACCTTTTTTATTTTTCTCCACAGAACAAGGATGGTTCCTACACTGGCTTCATAAAAGTGCAGTTCAAGTTGGCGCGACCTGTGTCCGTTCCACCTCCAAAGAAAGGTAGTCACGATGCTGCTGGAGGGAGGAAGGGCAGCGGAGTGAAGCGCCGCACCTCTTTCTACCTGCCAAAGGACGCATCCAAGCACCTGCACATAAGCTCACGCACCTCGGCTCGCGAGGTCATCGAGGCTTTGCTGAAAAAGTTTACCGTGGTGGACAATCCTGGCAAGTTCGCTCTGTTTGAGCGCAGCGAGCGTCACGAGCAAGGTATCACTCCCGTTTCATTATGTTCACACGTTGAACTCCTGCAGTGTTTTTAAATGAAAATGTGCCCATTAAATTGAGTCTTTTTGTCTGCCTCTTTCAGTTTATGTTCGCAAGGTGTCCGATAATGAGCGTCCCCTCCGGCTGCGTCTGAATGCCGGGCCCAATGAGAAAGTCCTCAGCTATGTTCTGAAGGAGAATGAAACTGGAGAAGTCAATGTGAGTGCAACATGAATACAATAATTAAGGGATCCAAACCATTTGGTTAGTTTATAAACTGTACATACCCTAATGCAATTTCTCTCTCCTTACAGTGGCATGCCTTCTCCATGCCCGAGTTGAAGAACTTCCTGCGCATTCTGCAGCGCGAAGAGGAGGAGCACGTCAAGCAGATAGTGCAGCGGTACGCTATAGCCCGCGCTAAGATGCGGGACACTCTGGCTGGCTCAACCCCTGGCTGAGACGACTCTGCGTTCGTGGGGTTAAACGTGCACCTCTTGGCTGGACAATCGCCTGAAAGATGACCAGTCATCGCTGCATCCAAAGATCCCAGATAATGCAACTCAAAACACCTCTTGGGTGAACGAGAGAGTGAGACAGGGCGCAAGACAATGAGAGAGAGCTAGCGCGAATGTGCGTGTGAAATGATGCGAGAGATGAGAAGTGCCTTACACCTGGAGAGTCTGATGTGCCTGAGAGAATTGAGTTGAGAGAAGCGACACTGGCAGATGAGACGCTGGTTGTATCCAGTAATTGCTATTGGGTACCATCTGATTATCCCGTGTACCTCAGCTGTGTCACTTTAACTTTAAGGAAAATGTCAATGACGGTTTTGGCATTTTTAGGTATGAAAAAATATGCTTATTATACATTTGTAGATGAGGTGCTAAAATCGAGCCCTGAGTAGTAATTGAGCTGATAATCCATACTTGCCAACCCTTCTGATTTTCCCGGCATACTCACATTTTTCATTGCCCTCGCCTGGTTTCCTCCCGGGGGTCACAATTCTTCCACATTTCTCCCGATTCATAGCAATTTTTCCCACCCTTTTTTCCCTTTTTCCGTTATCTCAACATGTTTCTGGCACTGTACAGCGTGTACAGGCTTTGAGCTGTGCTCGCTGCACATCAAAGCATCACAGCAAAGCCGGCGCAAAGCTGGAGCAAGCCATTGGAAATAACGTGTTTCAGAGCACAGTGGTGCGTCTGAAAGGGCCTTCAGTGAGTGAGAGAAGGAGAGGGAGATAGAGAGCTCTAGGAGAAGGAAATACTCACACGGGCTAAGAACGAATGAATGAAAACTGATGAATATTAGTTTATTTCAGAGATTCACACAAGTTTATGCCAGAGGGGCGAATTATTCCGTTTTCTTTCCTGAGAATTAAAAGTAAAATTAAAAATAGGCCTTTTTAACAAAACATGCTGTTGCAGTGTACTTGTTATTTTGTTATTTTCATTCTTTTAAATCAGAATCAGGAAATGCAGGAAACAAAGTATCTGAAACTCTAGACCCCCAGATTCCCCCCCTTGGTCTTGAAATCCTCCGTATTTTTGAGGTCTCGAAGTTGGCAAGTATGTGATAATCACACGTCTGGAAAGAAACATTTCCTTTTCATTTTTTTCCAGAATACGAAATTGGTAACGTGTCCAATCCAATCATGACATTACAGCCAAGTTTAGATAAACTCAACCTACCATGAAAGCCATACTTCTTAATACTGACATTCATCCTGTTAGAAAGTTAAATACACATTTGATGCTGAAAGGTATTTGGATTTTCATTTGACCCAGGCCTCGAAAAATCTGCCGTGTCCTCTCGACACCCCTGATGGGTGCAACTCGTTGTTTTTTTATTTTACAGTCAAATTGTGAGTTTGACTGATGTATGAACATTTGTATGCAACTATGAATGTCAGAGAGCGAGCAGTGTGTCACTCTGGTTGACTGGAATCTTGTATGAATATTGGTATACATGTGTTTCACTAGAAGCTGTTTGTCATTCCTTTATATCTTTGTTGTTTTTCTGTCCTTTAAAGAAAATATTCACTATCATTGTATATCCGTCTATGCACATATTTACATGTTGAAGCAACAATTCAAACTGTCGTGACACGTGCACTGCGTCCAAGTAAAGAATTTCCCAGTTCATATAAGCTTTTGTATTTCTTCAGATATCATAAATGAGTATTAAAATAGCACTAAAAGTAAAATATTTGCCCTATTTTATGACCTTGCCCCTTAATTAAACACTCAAAAAACAAACCCTTAACCCCCACATTTCTAATCCTAGAGTCAAATGCATGTTTATCTAACCATTATTATTATTTCTTGACCTTTATTTAACCAGGTAGTACACATTGAGATTAAGAATCTCTTTTGCAAGAGACACCTGGCCAAGACAACAGCATTTAAACATACATTAAAGTTTCAGACCGCCACAACATAAAACAAAAGCAACATAAATATATAATATCATACTAAACACATTAAAATCAAGTGAAGCCAACGTTAAAGTGAAAATAATCAGAAACACACACAGCTCCCGATTGACTCTGCTTCTAGGTCAAACAACATATATGAACACCCCTAACATGATGATCATTAAGTAGTAAACACACTGTGTTTTGCTTTAACAGTCTAGGTACCGCCTGTCTGTCACACATCAGCTGATCACACCGTAAAGGACCATAACAGCTAACGCTAGCTCAACGTAGCCGTTGCTAGAAGTTATGAAAGGACATGGCGATTTAACCCTGTACGATAAGGTATGATATTAACCAGGAAAGACATCGTTTATTGATCATCCTGTGTTTGTTTAGGAGACATATTGCTGCCCATGTCTCAGCTAGTTATCGCTTAGCTAGTTTAGCTAACCTGCGTCAGTAGCTAAGGAAGCTAACAGGCTAACTCACCTCAATATGCAGGTACCGTTAGCTACAGTTAGCTACCTGTTATTAGCCACACTGGCCTCATATCAAGAGGGTGCTTTAAGGAGGCATAGACTGTGCTTTAGGTATGACATGACGGTTGTGTTTATGCATTAATATAGCAAATGTACATGTAACTAATAGGATTGCTTGCGTTTATGGTCAGGTAGCTAGAGTGTGGCCCAGTGTGTTAGCTTCCTGTACAGCTAGCATAAGGTTAACAGTAGCGTTACATCAAACCACCTTGACACTGTCAGGTTTAGTGAGCTGATATTGTTATAGTACAATACAGTACAGTCTCTGAATCAAACTGACTCATTTTACAGCGTCAAATGATCATTCATCACTGACTGGTCACTTGCTAAAGACATGTTGTTTTACAGTAAGCAGCAGAGTCACACAAGTAATCACACAACACCCACCAACAAGCAGATAAAGTCAAAGTCTGATTGGGAATGTGTGTTTTTTCTTTGTGTGCTCTTTTACTTTTCAGATCCTGGCTTTTGTAAGGAACTGAGAGAGCGTCTGGCCACCAAACCAGATTGAAAGCTTTACCTGGAGACTAGCTATGTGTTATCTCTGAGAGAATGGGTGGAAGTGGATCCAAAGCCAAAGGTGTCTGGCCTTTCTCAGGCAGTGGAGCTGGAGGAGATACAGCCAGTGATGGGAGCGAGCAGTCTGTGGCCCGCCTCAAAGGGTCCAGAAGTGCAACACCGTTTGTTTTTACCAGGAGGAGGTAAATAATACATGATTGCAAAACTGGTAAAGGTTAGGTTCACCCAAATTACAACATATTTCTTATGTATTCCTAGTGGAGGTAGTTTGGGTTTTTTATTTTTATGAGGTTTTCTATCCATCCATTATCTGTAACCGCTTATCCCATTCGGGGTAATGGGGGAGTGAAGGTAGGGTACACTCTGGACAGGTCACAGGGCTGACTCATAGAGACAGACAACCATTCAAGCTCACATTCACACCCACGGGCAATTTAGAGTTAACAATTAACCTAACCTGCATGTCTTTGGACTGTGGGAGGAAGCTGGAGAAAACCTGCGCTAACACGAGATATCAATATCTGGAAAATACAATGGAGGTGAACGGCTATGTAATAAAGGCATTTATGCCTCTATTATATAGTTGAAAGTAGAAGCTGTCCCGAATACCATTTTTTGGGGTTTCGAAGGTATTTCGAAGCTTCGCGACGCGGTGCAGCAGACTGATATGTTCTTCTGTATGTCTCCATGTCCTCCGTTTCAGTGCCCGAGACAGCGCTGCTGCTGCTGCACTACTGTGCACACACGCAACTCTACACACAACAAACGTCGATATCCGTCAGAGAATAACTAATAATAATTAATGTTGAATATGAGTAATGCTGTGGGATTATACTTTATTTCATGGGCTATTTGGGGAGGTATACATTATTATTACATACTTAAATAAAATATCAAACAAAAACAAAGCATTCGAAAACTGATTTGGAGGTTAATCACCATGGTAACGTTCGAAGCTTTGAAGCATTCAGGTCAGCCTTAGTTGAAAGTAGAGAGATGACACAAAGCGAGGGGAGAGAGAGATGGGGAATGACATGGTGCAACAATGGTCTCAGGGCAGACGGATGGAACCAAGGACACTGCGATCCATGTAGAGCACCCTAACCCCTACAGTAGGCCACCAGGGTGCCCTAAACTAAAATAGTCCCAATGTAAAACTGTCCACAGTGAGGTATGTGGCATATACTGGGTTTCAGAGGCAGATCAGTTCAATTTAATAACTTTATTCATCCACAGTGGGGCAATTAAAAAGAGTAGATAGCAGAGCACACACACAGCGCAATAAAACATAGAAAATATTAAATAATACAATAAATAATTAAAATACATAAAAGTTTAATGTGCATAGTAACAACTGAAAGCGCTAGGAGTTGGGAATCTCAAAACTTCCTCATATTAATCTTCGCTGGATGGCACTGGGGGTAAGTGAGAAATATACTATAGTGTTTTGAGTAAACTGACCATTAGTGTTGTCATGATACTGAAATTTCCAACTTCGATACAATACCTTGCAAAATATTGATTTTGATACCACAGGGAAAAAATTGACACAACATTGAGGGCGTCAAATTTTCGTTTTTTATAAAAAGATAAAGAAAGATAAAACATATCTTCCCCGGGAGATACTGTGGGAGGTGCTGCTGGACTATGGGTTGAGGGGGTCACTCCTCAGGGCCATCCAATCTCTGTACGCCAGCCAGGGCTGCGCTTTGTCACCAATCCTGTTCGTGCTATTCATGGACAGGATATCGAGGCGTAGTCGGGGGGAGGAGGGTTTGCAGTTTGGTGTGCTGAGGATCTCATCGCTGCTTTTTGCAGATGATGTGGTCCTGTTGGCATCATCAGTCTGTGACCTCCAGCACTCACTGGATCGGTTCACAGCCAAGTGCGAAGCGGCTGGGATGAGGATCAGCACCTCTAAATCTGAGGCCATGGTTCTCAGCAGGAAACTGATGGATTGCCTACTCTGGGTAGGGAATGAGTCCTTACCCTAAGTGAAGGAGTTCAAGTACCTCGGGGTCTTGTTCGAGAGTGAGGGGACGATGGAACGTGAGATTGGCCGGAGAATCGGAGCAGCGGGGGGCGGTATTACATTCGCTTTACCGCACCGTTGTGACGAAAAGAGAGCTGAGCCGGAAGGCAAAGCTCTCGATCTACCGGTCAATCTTCGTTCCTACTCTCACCTATGGTCATGAGGGCTGGGTCATGACCGAAAGAACTAGATCGCGGGTACAAGCGGCCAAAATGGGTTTCCTCATGAGGGTGGCTGGCGTCTCCCTTAGAGATAGGGTAAGAAGCTCAGTCATCCGTGAGGGACTCGGAGTAGAGCCGCTACGCCTTTGCGTTGAAAGGAGCCAGCTGAGGTGGTTCGGGCATCTAGTAAGGATGCCCCCTTGGATATGTTCCAGGCACGACCAGCTGGGAGGAGGCCACTGGGAAGACCCAGGACTAGGTGGAGAGATTATATCTCCACACTGGCCTGGGAACGCCTCGGGATCCCCCAGTCAGAGCTGGTTAATGTGGCCTAGGAAAGGGAAGTTTGGGGTCGCCTGCTGGAGCTGTTGCCCCCGCGACCCGACCCCAGATAAGCGGTTGAAGATGAGTGAGTGAGTGAGTGATAAATAGTAGTGTGTGTGTCAACTCTCTGTCAGAGAGAAGAGAGACAGCTGGTACCCACGTATTGATACTGCGGAAAATGAGTATTGAAACAGTTTCAAATATTCAGTATCAATACGTCTCAACACTTCGATATTTTTGACAAAACTACTGACGATATAATATTCACTTATCTCTGATCTGGTGCAAGTTTCCTTTTCTGACTTACCATTTTAGACTGATGCTTACTTGCTGTGTTGGCAGCTCTTTGTACTACGACGAGGACGGTGACCTCGCCCATGAATTCTACGAAGAGACGGTGGTGACAAAAAATGGCAGAAAAAAGTCCAAGTTGAAGAGGATTCAGAAAAATCTGATTCCACAGGTGAGCTGGGGCCAAAGTTTGGCAACATCCATCTGGATGAAGGATGTTTCGAACAATTTGTCAATTTTAATATTTATTTTTATTTATTTTTTTAGGGAATTGTGAAGCTTGACCACCCCTGTATACATGTAGATTTCCCCGTCGTCCTCTGTGAGGTGTGAGAAGTTGCACAGGACTGATCTACTATGAAGTGCAGCCACAGGTATACTCTTCTCGGAGCAAAGTCTTGTCCTAGTGTCCAAGCATTCAAGTCAAGACTGGAGCTGTGGTCTGGAGAGAAAAACGGAAAATCAAACTGTCGTATAAAACTGATATATATTGAATGAAATGTTATACATTTGAATTCAACTTTGGTCAGATGGTGCCCTGTTCACAAAAATCCATATTTTGATATTCACAAAAGTAGTGTCGGTACAGGTTGTGTGTCCACTACCCAGCTGATATGTAAGCAGAATACATCAAATGAAGTTGTATTTCTCTTGTGAGTTTCTTTGCAGGGAAAAACATCCTTGATGTGAAAAGGCTTTAATGGTTTATGCCTTCTGTGAGCCGTAGAGTGAAACTGTATGTGTCTTTATGTGTACATGTGTGCACTTAGGTTTGTTTGAGTGACTGTGTGTGAGAGAGGGACTGAAGATGTAGTTACAGGGTAGGATAATGAAGGATTGTGAAATTTATTGTATATATAGTCATGTTCTGTATTGTCACGTCTGAGTCTGTCTCAGTTACCGGAGCTCAGACCTGCACTAGTGAACATAATGTATTGTAAATAATATCAGATTTCTTAGTTGGAAATACTTGAATAAATGGTTTACTGAGCTGAATATCTTGTGTCAAGGCATTTTTCTATTATGTTGTTCATGGCCTCCTGTTACCGTTGAGTTGTGTCCAATCACGCATAACAATATTTGATTACTTGGTCCCATACACATCTTACTTTGGATGTAATCTGATGAAAAGGTTCACATTTAAAGGAATATTTCAACATCCTGGGAAATAAGAATATTTGTTTTCTTGCTGAGAGTTGGATGACGTGATTGGTACTCTCGGATTAAACAAACAAGATAGCACATGTTGATTAGTGAGATTTAGGGGTGCTGGTAGGCGGATTTACCTTTGAACAGACCCAAGCTAGCTGTTTCCCCCTGTTTACACTCTTTATGCTAAGCTAAGCTAGTCGGCTGTTGGCTCCAGCTTCATAGTGAATGCTCAGACACTTCATTTTACAGGTCTGCAAATTTCATGGTAGTTAGGTGATAATTAGCAAGTAACCTATTTGAAATTTCTTCAGAATTACTGCCAAATTACCCCAATATTTACCTCAAAATGTATTGAAAATTACTTTATTATGAACATTATTTAATAATTATATGCTAAAATACCATATTGGGGTAATTTGGCAGTAATTCCAAAGAAATTTCAAATATGTTACTTGCTAATTATCACCTAATTACCATGAAATTTGCAGACCTGTAAAATGAAGTGTTACCCACTATTTTGTATCTATCTCTTGGCGAAAAAGCGAATAAAGGTATTTACCAAAATGTAGAACAATTCATTTAAAGGTACAGTGTGTAGTATTCGGCAGCATCTATTCAATTCAATTTATTTTTATATAGCGTCAAAATCATATCTCGAGACTCTTTTCATATAGAGCAGGTCTAGACCAGACTCTATAATTTAGAGACCCAACAAGATATCCCCCATGAGCATGCATCGTTATGCGGCAGTGGCAAGAAAAAACTCCCCTTTAACGGGTAGAAAAACCTTGGGCAGAACCAGTCTAGTGGTTGCAGATTGCAACCGAGTACCCCTCCGCTCACTCCTCCCTTTACAAGACTGCGGTAACTTGGGTTGTTAAGTGCAAAACCGTGGTAACGCCATTCGCCTCGCTCAGAGGCCATACTTACCATAATAACACTACTTTAGGAGCAACGGAAGTCCAACTTGATGACTTTCTAGCTAGATTTAGGGTTTGGTTTGTCCTTTCTGGGCTACTGTAGAAACATGGTGGAGCAACATGGCGGTCTCCGTGAAGAGGACCTGCTCCCTATGTAGATATGAAGGACTCATTCTTAGCTTACAAAAACACAATAACTCTTAGTTTCAGGTGATTATACACTAATGAAAACATAATCATGAATATTATATTCCATTACTGCTAATAGATCCCCTGAATGTTACACACTGTTCCTTTAAGTACCAGTCGCCAACGATCCAGAAAGAAACTCGGTGTAATCATTTTAGTTTGCTGGAAGTGAATGGACAAGTTCAGATTCAATCAAGTGGCCAGTTTTAAAAAATGTAGTCAGCAATTCCTGCACTTCCATGACAGCTGGAAGTATAACCCTGATATCACCAGTCTTATTTTTAGCTTTTTCCTCATTGCCTTCTTGAATTTCGGTCAGCCTTGCTGAGCTGTAAAGCTCCTGTGAGCAACCAAAGCCAGATTTGTATTCATTTTTGCCTATTTATTATGCAAAGATGGAGATAATCCGCAGACATTACTGTGAAATACAGTTAATTTACACTTCAATAACATAGGTATCCCACCTCTAGATGGCGGCAGAAATCTACACCTGTACTAAATGAGTTCCTGTGTGATTATGTTTATTGTGTCATATGCTGTATGTTCACTCTCTTTCCTCTAATGATAATCCTGTGCAGTTAGACTTTCCAAAAAAAGGCTGAAGATATAATTAAATGTTGTTTGATGGAAATCTTCAAAGACTTAAATCGTGACCGGTTGAGGCTAATGTCGCCAGCTGGCACAGTACCAGACTTTAATAGCAATGTAAACATATTTCGGCACAGTTGACAAATCCCCACAATACATGGGTAGGGCTTCCTCTGCAGTCAGTCCCTGGTGTCTGTAATTGTGTGGAATGTGGTCGGGTGTGTTTTTGGGCCAGAGGTCAGTCACTTTGATGTGTTTCCTCTCCAGTGGTCTTTGATGCTTTGCTAAAAATCCGGCTTATATAATAAGGATGAGCCCCTTTCTTATAAAGCCATAAAGAAAACATAATGAATATGACACTGTATAGCTCTGTTCATCCGTACAATGTGTTCTGTGATGTATACAGTGTGTCTTATAAAGGGGATAAGTTGTCCATGTGGCTGCGGTTGAGAGAGATAGTCGTTATAAATTACCAGCAGCAAAGAAAAAGAACTAAAACATGCTTTGAATTATAAACAATAAAAGAGATATATTGTTTTCTCTGGGATCACTTAACATGCTGTTTAAAGTAAAACAGCAGGGCTTGTTTTATCTCTATTCACAGATGGATTATGTTACTGAGGTATAGCATGATCATACACTGTATGACAAAGTAACTGAAAGAAAAGCAGTGGTGGAAGAAGTATTCAGATCTTTTACTTTGGTGAAAGTATTAATGCTACAGTTTAAAAATACTCTGTTACGAGTAAAAGTCGTGCAATCAAAAAGTTTAAGTAAAAAAAGCATCTGCATCAAAATATACTTAAAGTAGCAAAAGTAAGAGAAGACATTACGCAGAATAATATATATTCTATTATTGTATTATAATTATTGATGTATTAATCACTTTAATGATGCAGCTGGTAAAGGTGGAGCTCATTTTAATTACTTTATATACTCCTGGGTAGTTTAATCTATAATATATTAGAACCTATTAGTTTACTATATATTTTGTATCAATAATTTAAATTTATGTAAATAAAGTTTTAAAATAAATGTAGTAGAGTAAAGAGTACAATATTTCCCTCTGAGATGTAGTGGTGTAGAAGAATGAAGTAACAGAAAATGGAAATACACAAGTGAAGTGAGAGTAGCTCAAAATTGTTAAGGATGTACCGATCTGACTTTTTCCTTCCCGATACTGATAGTGATACCTGGGCTTTGGGTATCGGCCGATACCGAGAACCGACCTGATACCGGTGCTTAATTAATAATCTGTATGCCTCACTGTGTGGAAGTGACTGGGATCATTATTTTATGTGTAAGGCAACATCAAGCTTGACATAACATTGCTTTCCTAACTTTGAAAAACAAAATGTAACAAATAAATACAAAGATATAAATTCATTTAATTGTTCTTTATTATTAAAATGATAAATCTTACACCAGCGACTTGGAAAATCTTTATAATTAACAGGAATTACAACTAAATTGTGGGCCTTTTTAATACAGCAATAAATTGGTCAAAACTTATACAGAAATGAAATATCAGTGAATATATATATATATATATATATATAAAAACATAAAACTGAGTTGAATAGATTGATACCATTGTCACTGATATCAGATCCAGTATCGGTGTCACTGCATCCCTAAAAATTGTACTTAAGTACTTGAGTAAATGTATTTAGTTACTTTACACCACTGAAGAAAAGAAATAATGCTCTAGGAAATTGTATGATAACATCCTGTGTTTCTAATCTATACATGAATCCTCATGGAAGTAGATGCAACAGCAGCAGTGGAATGTGTATACCGGTACATCTAGGTACTTTTCTGCCATATTTTCATGTATTCACATACAAATTAGTTGTTTTTCTTATCTTATTTTGGTCATTAGAATCAAGGCAAATGAGGAAGTAAACATGTATTAAGGTCAAACCCAATTGTTCAAATGAAATTCCTTCCATCCCAGTTTACCAATTCACACGACTCCCCAAATGTATCGCAATGCATTAAGTGTTTGGGATGCAAAGTGAAGGTGGCAGGGCGTGTTTCCAGTTTCCCTGCCATTGTTTTCGCTTCCTGTCGATCCCTGACTTGTGCTGATGTAACGTTCAGGAGGCAGAGGTCAAAGGCAAGCTGAGAGTAGAGGAAAAGCCGAGCCATTCCTTTGTTCCTCTCCCTCCCCTCCTCATTCACATGGGTCGTTCACGCTCTGCATTTTCCTTAAACACACACAGAGAGAGAAACTGATGACATGGTGAGGTGAGTCAGCAAAGCTCGGAAGACAAACAGCGGACACAGGAAAACATCTCACTTCCAGGCCGTAACCTCGCCCCACAATCATGTGCTCTGGGGTCCTTCACCTCACATGTATCTCAACAGAAGAACAAGTCTAACTTTCACAGGAACACTGTTCCTCAAAACGTTGACAGAAACACTTTTGACAGATTTCCTCTTTCTAATTTACGCAGAGTATTAAAACAGGTGGTTGGATCTGGTTAATTATGTGTGAGTGCGTGGCCTCTACACTCCTCTCCTGTGGCCCTAACCCCTCATGGCTCTGCACCGTCCTATCTGCTGTACTTGGCAAGATGATGGCATGTGGTACTTGGTTACTTCACTGAGCCATTGCCAGTGGCTGTCATCACATGCCTCGGGCAGCAGGGACATCTGCATGCCAGATGCCTCATGCCCACCGTCTGAAGTGTGCTCGGCGCATTAGTGGAAAAAACACTAAAATCACTTCACTCAAGTAGCAACATGTAAAAAAGAAGTACATGTAACATGTGACAAAAGCTGTATTCAGAATTTTACTTTTAAATTATCAAAAAAGGACTCATTATGAATAATTATCTCCCACTATCAAGTGACTGATGCATTTAATATATGTAAGTATTTTAATGTTATAGACAGTGGTGTAAGCAAGTACATTCATTCAAGTGAAAATTTTATGGTACTTTATACTTGAACCGTACTATGTTTCAAAGGCACATATTGTACTTTTTACTCCACTACATTTATCTGAAAACTATAATTATTTAGCAGATTTTCCAAATAGAACCTATGATCAGCTTATGAAATATGATACATTACTATTAAACAACCAAAACAGTATTAAAAAATAGTTAACATTGTATTTACCCTGCCCAGCTACAACATTAAAATTAAAATGAACTCAAATAACCACTCGTTACAAGCAAGGTATGCAGAATACCATCTCTGAACGCACAACACGTCCAACCTTGAAGCAGATGGGCTACAGCAGCAGAAGACCACCCGGTACTAGCAAGGTGTACCTAATAAAGTGGCTGGTGTGTAAACTACATACAATGCATTACAAATGGAGAAGGCAGACACACACAATATATACAATAAAAACAATAGCAACATGAGCAGAATATACAAAAATGTACAGAGTTTTAAGCAGATAACTGTAACTAGTATTTTAGGCAGACTAAGTGAGGTTGAAGGCTGATGCGGAAAGATGTGTTTTGAGTTTACTTTAAAGTATGTACAGTAAAAGTAAAAGTACAACATTTACCATTGAAATGAGTAAAATCCTCACAAAATAGAAATACTCAGCAGACTTGAGTAAATTAACTTTTTCCTGCTTCTGATCCCTTAAACTAAACAGTGTTTTTTGAAACTGGCATCAGGAGTTTTAGGACCAGGTTCAAAGGTCTTGAACCTGATCCTACATCCTCTTGATCCTACATGAACACGCGCTGCAAAAATTTGAACAATACATTTTGAAGTGGATGGCTTAAACCTGCAGTAGGCAGAATATTTTTGGCATCATTGGGCAAAAAATCCATAATTACCTTTAATTGTAATTCAAGTGTTCTGAGAGAAAACTAGACACCTGCACCTCCTCATGGCTCTGTTTTCAGGCTTTAAAAAATCCAGAGAGTGAGCATTCCTATTGGCTGTTCATTCAACGGAGACAGCTGTCAATCACTCTCAAACTCCTATCAAACG
Source organism: Sebastiscus albofasciatus (assembly GCA_916701655.1). Classification (NCBI taxonomy): domain Eukaryota; kingdom Metazoa; phylum Chordata; class Actinopteri; order Perciformes; family Sebastidae; genus Sebastiscus; species Sebastiscus albofasciatus. The sequence goes on along the minus strand of CAKAOI010040382.1, from coordinate 47,905 downwards.
GTCAAGGCAGCGCTGATCAAATATGAATCAATATTCTGTTACTTATCAATATAGCTTTAACTTTTAAGTTAAATGAACTTTTTCCTGCTTCTGATACCTTAAACTAAATTGTTGAATTGTGCAGGTTGAAAGGTCTAAAATCACTTTTTTTTTTTAAATCATCTTATTATAAGCAATGGGATCCTACATGAATACACACTCAAAAAATGTAGAACAATTATTTCATATGAAAGCAAGTTTTTCAAGTGGACAAAAACACACTTCATCATATTTTCCAAACTATAGTAAAGTTTTCACACCATTTCTAAATGTCATAGTACTCATAAGCTGTATATGTGATTGTAATGTAGCTGAAAGGTCACAGGAACACAGTGGTCATTTGTGGGCCTGCTCTTATTTTTAGGGATGTGGCTTCTGGCCCGCTGTGACCTTCTCTCAGTCTTGACATTGCTCCTTTTACAGTGTATCTGTTTCACTAACTTCTTGGGCCGATTCATTCCAGCTCAAATATAAAAAAACAAACACGATTAAATCAAAGCGGAGGTTAACTGGACTTATCCCTGAGGTTGTGTGCAGAGTTTAGGTGAAGAATCACGTCGCTGTACCACGTTACAGGCTGACGGAGGAGTTAGGATGTCCGGTTTACTCCGTCGCTCCCCCCCTTTTTCCCGAGCTGAATGGAACATCCTGAAAGTGGTTTGGCTCGTAGGACTAGAGAGTTGCAGCTGACAACATCGCAGGGGGCAACTTCTCTCCTCTGCTCTGGACCTGGACACACCGACAGCTAGAGGACACGGACCAGATACACATGCAAAGTCACCTCGAAGTCCTTTTATTACTCAGAGGAGATGCTCTTTTTGACTTTTTTCCCAGTTTGTTTTTGAGGCAACACTAAAGAACTCGTCTTGAAGTAGCAGCTCCTGGTTGTTGGGAATGCTTCCTCAGTCTGCCAGTAAAGGTGAGTTAAAGTTAAAGTTAAAGTTTGTGCAGCTGCAGCTGCTCTGAGGCTGATTAACTGTTGCCTTGACGTCACTCATTGCTAATAAACTGTCATTTAATTAAAGCCAGTTTATGGTAACTACAACAGAAAGGCTTGGGAGGGCACTGAGAGTATGCACACTAGTGAGGATCCCTTTTTTTTTAAATAAAAAAATAAATAATGATAATAAAGATGAAAACTAGCTAGATTTGTGTTTTTCTCATTATTTAGCTAGACTGTGTTTGTTGCATTTATCATTCAATAGTGCAATACAGTAAAACGTCACTGTATTTTCAGGCTCTTCATTTAAAAGCATTACTGATAACTATGGATTAAAGCAGCAGTGGGGAGAAATGGAGCAAATGTGACCTTTCAGCTACATTACAATCAAATATAGAGTTTATGAATACTATGACATTTAGAAATGGTGTGAAAACTTTACTCTAGTTTGGAAAATATAAAGTGTATTTTGGTCCACTTGAAAACTTGCTTTCATATGAAATAACCAATATTTGTTGTACATTTTGCAGAGTGTGTGTTCATGTAGGATCCCATTGCTTATAATAAGATGATTTAAAAAAGTTATTCTAGACCTTTCAACCTGCACAATTCAAAAAACAGTATTTAGTTTAAGGTATCAGAAGCAGGAAAAAGTTAATTTAACTTAAAGTTAAAGCTGCAGTGGGTGGAATTGGAGCAAATATGATTAAAAAAACTTTATTTTTACAAAATGGTCACTATATTCTGACAGAAGTGCGTGAGCCAGGTAATCTGAAAAAAAATCATGTGTCCTCCGGTGCTCCTAATGGCATCTGCTAGATTTCACAGACCGGATGAAAATAACCAATCAGAACCGAGCTGCCGTCTCTGAGCAGCTGTCAATCACTTGCTAACTCCAATCTAATGGTCAAACTAGGCAGCGCTGATCAAACATGAATCAATATTCTGTTACTGTAATGCCTATTTCTCTCCTCAAATGTTTTCAGAAACATCTTGTAGTGTACTGTTTAGCTGTAAAATGAGAAAGCTTGTGACCCGCAGCCATGTTGAGATCTGTTGAGGAAATACCAAGCACCTCCCACCAGCCGGAGCAAACTTCCTCATCACGAGTGGGATATTTATTGATGTATTTTATATCGTAGAACAAAACGTTAAAATCTCTTCAGCTTGTGTTAACCGCAGACTTTATTTCAGGCATTTAACTAAAAACCCATTAAAAAAAAAACATTGACTTCCAGACGAGGAACCGAAAGTGCTAAAATGCTAACTTATTTGCGGTGTTAGGACTCATTCCTGTAGCTCTCTATAATCTTGAAAATAAGTTTCTCCCCTTTTTGCTGGGGACCCCCTGGAAACCCCTTTAAGGACCCCTGGGGGTCCCCAGACCCCACTTTGAAACCCACTGGATTAATACACTGGAAATTGTCACTTATTAGAAAAGTAGCCTAAACACATTTCAACTCTCTCTGTGAATTGTAGAGAGTAACGGTGACTTTATGTTAGTTCACGTAACAGAAAGGTTTTCTGCACACATAACTGAGACGCTTTCAATAAATAAAGACCAAAAAGACCTAGAACTAGAGGTTGCTCCCGTTATTTATATCCCATTTTAGTTTCTGATTGTAGCCTTGATTTTGTCTAAAAGGAAGGAAGTGAAGGAATGTACTGGGGACTAATTTGAAAAGTATACAGAAAAACTAAATTTGAATTTCCCCTGTGACTTGCAGAGCAGAGAGTGACAGTCCTGTCTGTCCATTCCCATCTGAAGACATGTTGTACTGGACTCTGCCTGACTGGAAAGTACTGCTGCTGACTGTGCTGCTATGGGACCGCCTCTGTGCTCTGGGACTGAAACCCACGAGATGGCCACTGTATTCACAAAAGCCTCTGCTCCTCGCCTGGAATGCCCCGACTGAGGACTGTGCCCCGCGGCACGGTATTCGCTTTCAGCTGGACCACTTCCAGATCGTAGCCTCACCCAATGAGGGCTTTGTTAGGCAGAACCTCACCATCTTCTACACGGACCGCTTGGGCTTGTACCCCTCCTTTAAGCCAGATGAAACGGCGGTGAACGGGGGGCTGCCGCAGGTGGCCAGTCTAACGCAGCACCTGGAGAAGATGCCGGAGGGAGTGCAGAAGTATATACGGGAACCGGGGGCCAAGGGTCTGGCGGTTATCGACTGGGAGGAGTGGCGCCCGCTCTGGATACGTAACTGGGAAACCAAAGATGTTTACCGCAGACATTCTCGTGAGCTGGTGCGTCAGAAGAACCCGACGTGGCCTCCGGAGCAGGTGACAAAAGTGGCCCAGCAGGAGTTTGAGATGTCTGCCAAGAAGTTCATGCTGGAGACGCTGAGACACGCAAAGAACCTGAGGCCCAACCAACTGTGGGGTTTCTACCTGTTCCCGGACTGCTACAACCACGACTACAAGCGCACTCTGGAGAACTACACAGGCCGCTGTCCTGATGTGGAGAAGTCCCGCAACGACAAGCTGAAATGGTTGTGGACTGACAGCACGGCACTCTTCCCCTCCATCTACATGGCCACCGTGCTGCGTTCGTCAGACTCTGGGCGGCAGTTTGTGCGGAACCGGGTGAAGGAGGGGATGCGTTTGGCATCGTCAGGCGACGGGTTGGCACGTCCTGTCTTTGTGTACACCCGGCCCACGTACACCAACTCCCTGGAACAGCTGACAGAGGTGACGCTCTAACTTTAGAAACACTGCTGGTCCTGAATTTGGTTTCCCTTCCTGAAACCTTTTTTTTTTTTCTTTCTCATTCTGGTGAGGTTTAAAATGACTTTAATGTGTTGCTGCGCAGGATCAGTCATGTATGATAGGAACCAGAGGAACCAGTTAGGAACCAGAGGATATTGTTCCAAGATTAGCTCTCAGTGTAGCTGTAACACTCAGCACTCTCTCTGATCAGTACATGGAGCTATAGCTCTGCTTTTCCTTATCGGCAGCCACAGTCTTTTCCTGTTCTGGTAGCTGACAGACACCCCAATACCTCTCATGTATGTGGAGTTGGCAGGATGGGTGTTGGTCAAGTTGAAAATCTCGCTAACACCCTATAGACTGTTTCCTCATGGGAGAATGAACATATAAGAACTGGTGCTGAACTTCACGTACAGTATCAACATGTTGACCCCTGATACCGAACCGTGTATTTTTCCTGTGCAGTCTTAGAAATGTAAAAGGTTAAATGCGATAACGTGCCGTGTCGTCTTTTACAGACTGACCTCGTCTCCACCATCGGGGAGAGCGTGGCTTTGGGAGCAGCTGGAATCATCATGTGGGGAGACGCAGCTTATGCAAGCAGCAAAGTAAGCATCCACATGCTAATTATAAAAGACGTTAATCACTCCGACACTACTTATACATTCAACCATGTTATCTTGTCATGTGCGCAGTCATTTGATAACTAACAATTATTCCTCAGGGCTCCAGTTCAAAGTTAGTGGCATGAGTCACATGGACTTGTGACTCTCGGACATTTCTTCAGATACACAGGAGATGTCTTTGTTATTTTCAGTCACATTTAGGCTGCTAGGTAATCTTAAAGGGGACGTAACATGCTTATTTTCATGTTCATATTTGTATTTGGGTTTTCTACTAGCACATGTTTACATGCTTTAATGTTCAAAAACACTTCCTCACACTGTCTGTCTGAAATGCTCCGTTTTAGCTCCTGTCTCTTTAAGCCCCCCTTCCTGTAAAAGCTCTGATTGGCTTGAGAGAAAAATGGTGCACCTTTGCAAAGGTAGCTCTCAAGCTGTGGGCGATATCAGTCATTCCCAAAGCCTGAGTCGGGACCCCCAGATTTTATTAGAGTTTGCAAATAAATTTGCAGAATTTCTTCCGTAGTCATTAACATTTATATCTGCAGTACACCTATGAGCCATGTGAGGGAGCCTGAATGTTCGTGTTATTCGGATAATTGTAGTCTACTTATAACATTGAATCTAATATGAAAGGATAGCGCACATTCTGTTTGTTTTACTGATGAGAGGAAAAAATCAACAGCCTGTTAACTCTGCCTAAATATGTTTATTTGGTCTCATTTATAAAGTCTTTAACGTGTATACATTTTCAGTAACAAGTGCATAAAGTTAAGTAGTGATTTATCAATGTACGCCTCTTAGAAATGACTGGTTTTCGTGTTCAAGATAATATAAGGTGATGCAGAAATAGCAGTAAAAATGTGTAGGACCTAGGGCGGGGCAATATATTGATATTATATCGATATCGTGATATGAGGCTAGCTATTGTCTTTTTGATATTGTAATATGGCAAGTAGGTAAGTGTTGTGTTTTCCTGGTTTTAAATGCTGCATTACAGTAAAGTGATGTAATTTTCTGAACTTGCCAGACTGTCCTAGCTGTTCTATTAATTACCTTTACCCACCATTATAGCCACATTACTGATGATTATTTATCAAAAATATAATTGTCTAAATATTTTGTAAAAGCACCAATTGTCAACCCTACAATATTGTCGCAGGTATTTGGTAAAAATATGATGATATTTGATTTTCTCCATATCGCCCAGCCCTGGCAGGAATATTAATCTACACAAAAATTCGATCTTCTCAGGATTTATAGATAAGACCTATTGTGAATTGGGTCACGATGGTTTGTCATTTTTTTTAAAAAATGAGTCCCCAGAAAAAAAAGTTTGGGAAACCCTGTTCTAATGAGCCTACATGTGACATGGGAAGGGGAGCCAAATCTGAATGGCTTATTGAATCACATGTTTTCTGATTTAGGCAGCCCACTAAAAAACTGACTGGGTTGTCTTATTTCACAGTTTGTGGGTTGGTAGACACTCCAGTTACCCAAATGTACGAACACAAGCACTGAAAAAGTGAGTTTTTCATGACATGTCCCTTTTTAAAATTAGTCATGAACAGAGTTTGCTCCCAGTTACGAAAGAGCATTTTTTTTGCAGCAGAGCTCACATTCACTCAAACTGAAGGAAAATTGAGAGAAAATCGTGGTTTTGGTTGATTTGCCTGAATACATGTGGTCCATACTTAAGTCTTTAAATAGCTGCAAGAATCACCCACAGTAAATGACCACGCACCTCTTAAGCTGTGCAGGATGGACAGGCATTAATTGGAGGTACATCTCTTCTACTCTGTTCTACTTTCATGATGACAAACGTGTTCCGTTTAGCGGCAGTGATTCACCGGGGTCACCCTCTTCTTTTGATATTATGAATATATACGTTTTACATCCATCTTATCATTTTTTTAGGGAGTAAGAGCAATAAATAGAATATATACAGCATATTATAGACGTCCTCTCATACGGACGGGATTCCAGTGAAAATGCACTGTATTCTTGCTTTGTTTGTCTCTAGTTTGAATTAATCAGCACGTCCTACACTGGGTGTGATCAGGTGCCATGTAGTTGAAATGTGTTATTTAGATTTAGGATCTTGTTTTTATTCACGAATGTAGTCTTTGAATCACTTTAAGCAAAGACAGTTTTCTCCTGATTCAACACAGTTACACGTCCCATTTAATAGAACTGGATGTGAAGCTCACAAGAACGGAAAACTCTATTATGTACATTATAACAATATTTTTTACAGATAACGGCTTACTCAAGTATTGTAATTAATTTAATGTATATGATGCATTGCTACCCAACGGTATATAAAATGGTTAAAACTCCAGTCAGCCTCTTACAACATTAAAATACTGCTTACACATTAATCAATCACAAACAATAATGCCATAATATAACTATTTTGCACAGTGAGTACTTTTGATACTTTAGGCAGAAATGGAATATAATATTAATAAGTATGTCTTCTTTAGTGTATAATCACCTAAAAATAAGTGTTTTTCATTACCTTAGGCTGAGCCATGTATATCTACATGCAGAGTAGGTCCTCTTCATGGACCTGGCCGCCATGTTTCTACAGCTTAGAACAGACAAACCAAACACTGGCTCTAGATAGGGACATTTGCGTTTTAACTTAAGTTTGGAGCGTTATTTGGCCTCCTCGCAACAAGCTAGTCAGACATGGTTGTTACCAATGGATTCCTTAGGTTTTCAAGTTTCATATGATACCAGTATCTTCACTCTAGACTTCACTTTAAAACTGAGTCCGCTACAACCTCCAGAATATCGATTGCGTTAATGCGTTAAAGAAATTAGTGGCGTTAAGACTAATTTGCGTCAACGCGTTATCGCTTTAACTTTGACAGCTCTAGTTTTCACGTTTTTGCGTCGGTCACCGTAGTTCTCCTACATGCTTGGCACACTGGAGAAATTTCAGTTGGTTGCAATCTGCAACCTCACCACTAGATGCCGCCACATCCTACATAATGCACCTTTTTAAGTAAAAATTAAGAATGCAGTAAATTGTACTTGTAACAGAGTATGTGTAAGTATATACTAGTATTACTACTTTCACCTAAGTTAAGCATCTGTAAAGTTCTTCCTGCATCTGAATACTTCTTCCACCACTGAATGTAACACAGGAAGCTGTTAAAGTACTTAAAAAGTCTCACCCCTGACCCTCACACCCATGGTTAATATAGTTGAAACACATGCAGGTTTGGCATTAAAGGCCCGGCAGTGCAGACTTGACTTATTGTGACTCTTGACCCCAGTGAATGATGACTGTGATTTTCTGTTTGTCCTCTCCAGAACAGCTGCTCCGACCTGGACGCCTATCTGCGGGGTGCGCTGAATCAATACCTTCTCAACGTCTCCACGGCAGCAGAGCTATGCAGCCAGACCTTGTGTGCTTCTCACGGCCGCTGTCTGCGCAAAAACTCAGACAGCGATGTTTACTTGCATCTGAACCCCCTCAGCCACACCATCATCACGCAGAGCGGCAAGCCGACGGTCATCGGCGGGCTTGGCGAAGAAGAGAAGAATAGTTTTCAAACCCAGTTTCAGTGCCAGTGTTACAGCGGCTACCAGGGAGACGGCTGCGATCAGACCGACCCTCTACACCAAAGAGGGACGGCATCTCAAATCACAGCGTCAGCACTGCAATGTGTGATCTTATTGATTGTCTCTCTGCTCTTCTGTTAATACACCATGAAACATGGCTGCATTTTATATGTCTAAATACTGGAGCATACGAGAGGACAAGGTGGGAATTTTTTAGGAGTGATGAGTGTCATTTTTTTTCTTTTAAATTGCTGTAAAATATGGATGACACAAAGTGAAGTTGTATAAGAAACACTGTGGAAATTTGTTTGGAACTTTCTTTAAACAATAGAGGACTCGCTGGAAGTGACCTTGTTTACATTTTGCTCTCAGTTTCCTCTCGGTCACTGTTTTCCCAAGGTGTCAACTTCCATATTTTTCATAGAGAGGACGTTTTTTGGAGGAAATGTGATGATGTATGTCAGTAGGAATTGATGCACTTAAATCTGGAAACAGCACAATATATCTGAAGTGCCTGATCTCTTTTTTCAACATGACCTCTCTCTAACATCTAATGTTTTTTCTGGAGGCAATTACAGTATTACTATTTATTTGAATGTATTTTTAGGTGTTTTATATGATATTTTCTTATTTTTGTGTCCAAAACATGACTACTAGTTTTCTCTTAAAAACAGTATTTTTCTGTATTTCAGCAGCTGTTTTACATCAGAAGCACAAACATTGTAAAAAGCAAATTTCTGACACTTACATATCCGCCTCTCTCTTTGTGCTGTTTTCTCAAATTTGACTTTTGTCTAAGTAAATAAACTTCTTTCTTAAAGTCCTTGTGTAATTTCTTTTAAGATTTACAATAAAGAGGGGAGAGTAAACTTTAGTTTTCAGATAATCGAGGTATGATTCTGCTGTTTGCAGTCATTAAAAGACAAACTTCCGGTGGAAAAACATGTCCTCATTGTCCACTAAGGGGAGGCAAAGCCAGCTGGTCTTCAGGGAGGGACACATCTTGCAGGCTGCTGCCTCATACCCCCTCCTCTCCTCATGTAATTGTAGGGTGCCGTTAAGCCAAGAGTTATTTTTACTACTTTTAAGAGTTGAGCAAGGCATACATTTAAATTGGCAGGAGGAAGACTTCATTATGGCTTGACAGCCATTTAGAGTAGCCTGTTTTTCCAGGTCAAATCTCTTCAATAAACTATTTATTTTCAATCATAGATACTCTTTTATTGAGACAAAATGAAGACTGTTTAATCAGACAGAATGATGGGATGAGGTTTTTTTAGTGTGACTGTGACTTTAAATCTGCTCCTGTAACAAACTGCATGTCTCGCTTCTGATTGGTTGTTTGAAAACATTTGCACACTTCTGATTGGTTGTTAGAAATCCCTCTGATTTTGTTCCTTCCTTGTTTTCATATTGTGTCATTCAGATCATGAGACTGCTGGTTGCTCCAGACCACAAAGTACAAACCCAAATCCTCATCCACTTCTTAAAGAGGTAAGTTACTGTTAGTCATTTAGTCACACTGCATTACATTATAGTCTATTATTACTCTAGTGCCATATAGCTACAACACAACAACATGTGTGGTTATCTGGGAAACCATGCAGGATTATTAGACAAAGGTAAGAACATGTTTGGACAAAAGTTTAAATTCGTGCTGCCTTATACAGAATCTGAAATAAAAAAAACAAAACTAATTTGCTTTTAATTTTGATCTTTCAAACACCTCACAACATTTAAAAAAAATTGTTTGAAGATAACAATCTTGAAATATCCTGTTGCTGTCATTTCCTTCTTTGCAGGCATGAGGTCCTTTCATCATGAGCTGCTGCTTTTCTTAAACCTGATCAGCCTCATACCAGGGCTGCAGTCGGCCACCTCATCTTTCTCCCAGCTGCCTTTCCTCACCGTGTGGAACGCCCCTACCGCCAGCTGTCTCTCTCAATATGGCGTGGACCTCGACCTGGGCACGTTCAGCATCGTCCAGAACCAGAACCAGACCTTCATGGGTGAGAACATAACCATCTTTTACTCTGAAAAGCTCGGTCTGTATCCCAGGTACTCCGCCCAAGCAGAGGCTATCAATGGCGGGCTGCCGCAGAACGCCAGTCTTGATGAACACCTCAAAGTGGCCTCTGAAGATATCCGCACATACATCCCTGATAAGGATTTCCAGGGCCTGGCTGTGGTGGACTGGGAGAGCTGGAGACCTGTGTGGGAGAGAAACTGGGAGAGTAAGAAGGTGTACTGGGAGGGCTCGAGAGCACTGGTGAAGTCCAAGCATCCAGACTGGAGCCCTGCGCAGGTGGAAGCTGCGGCACGGGTGGATTTTGAGGAAGCTGGGAGGAAGTTCATGGAGAAAACACTAAAACTGGGGCAACAGATGAGACCAAATGGGCTCTGGGGTTATTATGGTTTTCCCAACTGCTACAACTACTACAACCGCAAAAGCACAAACTACACAGGGGAGTGTCCACCCGTAGAGCTGAAGAGGAATGATGAGCTGCAGTGGCTGTGGAACGTCTCCTCTGCTCTTTATCCGGACATCTACCTCAGCCTGGAGCTGCGAAACCTCCACAAAGAGGTGCTCCTCTACACCCACCACCGCATCCTGGAGGCCATGAGAGCAGGAGGTCAGCCGACTCCATCAGCACTGCCCGTGTTCCCCTACGCTCGCATCGTCTACACGTACACGTTGGATTTCCTCTCCCAGGTAAGTGGCAGATGTTTTAAATGCATGCACGTCTGGGATTGTCATGATTTGATCTGAACGTTCTTGTTTTTTTCCTCCTGCAGGAGCACCTGGTCTACACCATCGGAGAGACTGCTGCTTTAGGATCTGCAGGAGTGGTGCTGTGGGGCGACCACGCCTTCTCCAAATCTCAGGTACAGTAACTGACCTGCATGCACACAAGTATGTTTCAATACCTGCCGACACGTTTTGTGTTTGTGGTCGTTCATATTTCTCTTGTAAATCTCTTTATGGATCAAGAGTCTTTTGTAAAAAACTGTTCTGAAAAGATGATGGGGATGTTGTTCTGTTTACTTAGTGTCTATGGTGATTTGTTAGTCACACGACTGATGAATGAGGAAGCTGTAAAAAACCTCAGACACCACCCTCATGAAAAAACATGATGTAAGCATAATGCTGGGTGTACTGTGCGACACATTTTAATTTTGATGGTGTGTGCGTTCTTGCGGTTAGACAATTTAAAAAGAGGACTTGTTGCCTTCTGTGAACTTTATTGTACCCATATGTTTTTTGGAGATTGACCTCCTTCAACTCTTTCTTTGAAACTTCTTACATACGGTGCTCCAGGGATGACATAATTTACTTTTGTAGGCCTACCAGGAAGTTAGCATTTCCCTGGTTCCCTCGATAAAAAGCCAATGGGATTGTTCCATTGGGTTTTGGATTATTGCAGAAAACAAGCTCTGTGGCAAACACATGTTTATGATACTTACACGTTCTCTTCAGCAAGATAATCTTCACAAATGAACACCACTTTATGATTTTTGAAGTGTGAATGCAATCGCCAGAAGTAAAAAGCTAACGTTAGGCCATAAACAAACTACACTTCACATCGCCACCAGCTAAAGGCGTTATAGTGTTTGTCATGATGATGTCTATTAGTCTCATTTAGCCACTTGTTAGCGACCAACTTTTTTAAGAGTGTAGTATTTACTGACGTATTTTATGTCGTAGAAAAAAAGTTAAAATCTCTTCAGCTTGTGTTAACCTCAGAACTTATTTCAGGCATCTAAGTCAAAACCCATTAAAAAAAAACATTGACTTCCAGACAAAGAGAACCAGAAGGGCTAAAATGCTAACTCATTTCTGAATTTTAAGACTCATTCCTGCAGCTCTCTATTGTGTTGTTACTTTCTTGTTCTTTAGTTCTTGTCTTTGAAAATGTTCTTATAAAACAAACACAAACTAACATCTGGCATTATTCTGTATCTCTTTTATTGACGGCAAATCCCATCCCGTTGGCACTCCTACTGAATACATACACCTTTAAACATGGATTACAGATATATAGTTTCTTTTTTTAAAGGCTAAATCATTTCCTAAAACATGCTGTGATGTAAATGATATCTCACAGACTGGAAAATTTGTCTTTTTTTACATGAGTGAATATCGAGTATCGCGATATTATGTTTTGTGATACTGTATCGATTCAAAGTGTTGTTGACTTTTTGTCATTAAGATCGAGGTGTAAAGTGTGTTTATGTTTTATTGGTGAGCCTTGTTTCTTTCCTTCTTTTAGGCCACCTGTGATGCTATCAAATCCTTCATCGACGAGACTCTGGGTCCTTACCTGGTGAACGTAACGGCAGCGGCCACTCTCTGCAGCCAGACCATGTGCTCCTCTCAGGGAAGATGCCAGAGGAGGAAACTCAACTCCAGGGCCTACCTCCACCTGGACCCGGACGTGTGGAAGGTGGTGTCTGAGAAGAAACCGCAGGGAGGGAACAACTACAGAGTTTTAGGACAGATAAGAACACATGAGATAACGTTCATGAAGTCTGAGTTTCAGTGCAAGTGTTACCCAGGGTGGAGCGGGAAGAGCTGCTCCAAACCAGCTCAGGGATAAAAGACTTTTCTTGAGGGAGGTGATCCAAGGACAGTAAAATCTGTAAAAAGGGTGATAATTAACCACTCCAGAGGCAAACGGGGGCTTCCTGTGAAATAACCTTTTTTTTAATTTTTTGTTTATTGATTTATATGGGAGATAATGTGAAATAAATCCCCATTTAACAATTAAGTCAACAATTTTTTATATTTCAGCAATTTGTTATAATAATTTGTTGTTTAATGGCATAAAATGTCACTGAGAAATATGTCCTGCTTATTGTTACTTCACTTGGATTAAGTTTAGCATGCGTATGTACGAGCAGGATTTTGGGACAACTTAATGGGATGTGGAAACTGGAAGCCTCCAGTACACAAACACTGAGAGTGGACTTCATAGTGAAGTAGGAGACATCTTGTGTGCAGCAGCTACATTTTGAAATTAACAATATTTGCAAATTAATAAACTCTGGATTTTTTTGTTTTCAATGAGGGACAATAAGTAAATGTAATTTTAAGATTTTGTTTAAAGTAGTAAATTGAACTTTTCTTTATCTTTTTAAACATATTAGACACAAATTAGTACTTAATAACTTGAAGTAATAAGGAGTATTTTTCAGTCTTAAAACATGTCTTTAATCTTAATTATGCTGGGATTATGGGTGTCATGATTATACCGGTATTTACGATAGCCGTGATTTTTAGAAATTGAAATTTTGCTTTCTGTTAATAATACACATAACATAATAGCATGTAAATAATCCTCATATCCACTGCATGGACTTCTCACTGGTCTCACCGCTTTGACCTCAGTGGGGCTTCAATAAACAATGAAACACTTGAAAACTCACTTTTTCAAACATCAAATATTCAGAAATTACTTTAAAAAGTGTTTTATTTGATGGGGAAATAAACTAATGTATCTCATTGAAAGCATTATAATGATGTGGCTGAGGTTTTCCAATGAAAATGAATGACAAAGAATCCCTGAAGTTTGTTAACTTCAAAAGTTGTGATCACAACATTAACTATTTGAATCTGTAACTGATTTGATTTTTATTGTGTCATGCATAAATAATATGCCCAGCCCAAACACCATTATTTAGAAAATAAAGAAAAGACAAAAGTAGAAACCAGAGTAGCAGCATAAATTACTAATAATACTAAACAAATAAACCATCCTGATGTTTTTTCCAAGCTAGTAGTACTCCAAAAGTAGTCAATTTATAAGCATTAAAATCAAATAGCCTTTCCATTCTGTCATCATCCGAGCACCAAACATTTCTGGATTTTGAGCAGACATTTAATTTAAAATAAAAGTTCTTAACTCATCATAGTATGGACAATACAAAAGAAAATGTGATTCATTTTCAACTTCTCTTAAATTGCATACACAACCTGTTGTCCTCCTGGATGTTTTTAAATCTACCGACTTCAAGGGCCAGAAGAAGGATTCCTGTTCTTAACTGTGCAACTAAAGACCTTTGACTCGTGGATAAGTTTGCTAGAACATGAGATTTAGTGCCATAACTGTGCTTGATTTGAATTTATGTTTGTAATTTTTCGACCATTTTTCTTCAAATCTAGCAAGTAACTTTCTTCTGATTGTGTTCATGCTACATGATAAACTATTACTGTACATATATTGTAATTCAGCTTCCTCAAAAATAGCATGACGTTCTGTAGCCCATGGAGCATTATGTGATTTACTCCAAAGAAAAACATGTTAAGAAAATGTTTCCACTTTCTTTTTATTTCATTTCACATTTTAGCAATTGAACCAGGAATCCATCCCACATCACCCTGAACAGTCAAAGTACAGTAGAAGCAAACTTATGAACACCTCAAAAATTATAACTAATGGAAACAACAGTCACAAGATCATCTTTATATCTATTATTATTAGTAGTAGTGGTAATATGGTTAGTTTACAGTAATTATGATCTGTAAACATAAAAAATGAACACCTTAAGATCATATTTTCTCTGTACATTTTGAGAGTTTTTGCTGTCAGTAATAATGTAATTTAATTAAAGCAGGCGTGGGCTTGACATTAAGCTTTGATACTTCACACCTTCATCAAACATGCCACCTGGGGAGAAGCTGCGGAGTAAAACCCTGACAAAAGAGGAACTTCCTGTGACAAGTGAAGGCGTCTGGACATTTTCTATCTGCCTGTGTTTTTCTGCTCTTCTTGTTTAAGCCCTTCTCTCTTCTTTTTTTCTAATCACTGTCTCGCACCTGCACTCATGTCCCTCAGTAATATATCGCACACAGTAAACACCTCTGAATATGAGAGAAGCATTTTCATACTGAGGCCAAAATGACCAGTGGTGGAATGTAACTAAAAGTACATTTACTCAGATACTGTATGAAAGCATCATTTGTGGTACTTGTATTTAACTTAGGAATTACCACTTTATGCTACTTTATACTTATACTCCACTATGTTTCAGTGGAAAATATTGTACTTTTAAAGTTAAAGTGAGTTACTTTCTATACTAGGGTTTTTTGGTAACACTTCATTTTACAGGTCCATAAATTTCATGGTAATTAGGTGATAATTAGCAAGTAACCTATTTGAAATTTCTTTGGAATTACTATCAAATAACCCCAATATTTACCTGAAAATTTATCGAAAATTACTTTATTATAAACTTTATTTAATAATGCTAGCTAAAATAACAAATAATGGTTAAAATAGGGCCCTTAGGCTTGAGAAGCGGCCGTGCGCTGCTCTTCATCGGAGGTGGAAAACCAAAACTAATTGAAGACACTTCTGATCAGACACAAATCTCACCATTGTGTGACTGATTATCTACACAAATGTAACCTGGTAGCTAATGTCATGATTCAGGGAGTTTTTTTAAAGAAATTTCAAAGAAGTTATTTGCTAATTATTATCTATTTATCAGCAGACATGGAAATAAAGCATATCAATTCACTTTGTATTCTTTTCCTGGAAATGTATTAAATAAATTACCAACTATTTGGAAATAGCGGGATATAATTATTAAATAATGTTTATAATAAAGTAATTTTTGATAAATTTTGAGGTAAATATTGGGGTAATTTGGCATTAAATCCAAAGAAATTTTCAAATAGGTTACTTGCTAATTATCACCTAATTACCATGAAATTTGTGGACCTGAAAATTAAATGTTACCGTTTTTTTTCATACAAATCAAATGATTAGTGAGTAAAGTATGATCATTTTTTGCTAGAAATTAATTACCCAGT
The DNA here is from genome assembly GCA_916701655.1 of Sebastiscus albofasciatus. Taxonomy (NCBI): domain Eukaryota; kingdom Metazoa; phylum Chordata; class Actinopteri; order Perciformes; family Sebastidae; genus Sebastiscus; species Sebastiscus albofasciatus. Next base: position 32,193 of record CAKAOI010040382.1, on the reverse strand, counting down.
AGTTTATAAAAGTGTTAAAAGTGGCTCGACGTTGACTGAACACATTAAAAAACTTCTTAAAAATGTATGAATTAATAATAATAATCCTATAATATTTTATTGAACACAGTACATTTGGCTACTTTTGCTTAAATGCAGGACACTTGTAATGGAGTATTTGTATGTTATGGTATTGCTATACTTTCACTAAAATAAAGGATGTGAATACTTCTTCCACCACTGTCTGGAGGGGATCTTTAATGTTAATTGAAATAACATTGTGTTGGGACTTTTGTTAGTTTAGTAAACAACACTTGCCTATAATTTATAAGCTGTGGCTTTCATTTAAAACCTCTGTGTGGAGGTTTCTGACCAGCAGGTGGCGTTATGGGACAGCTAACTAGAAGAAAGACATGAGACATCAAGGTCAGAGCTGTGGCTGTTAGTAATCACAAGAAGAGTCAAAAACATATTTGACTCAGTACGTCTGGTTCTGATAACTCTATCCCCCAACTGTGCAGCAGTGTGTTCATGATGAATTAAACTATAAGAGAAGCAGAGAGAGCACAAGGTGACCTTGATTGATTTACGAGTGGCGTGTACAATGTTGTCTTATCTGATCGCCACCGCTGCTCCAAACTGGTGTCGTTGATAGTAATTTCCCTCCTCTGTCCTCCGTGGACCGGCGGGCTGGAAGAACAGACTCCCAGAAGGCCTCGCTGTTTCCTACTTCCGGCTTTATCATCTCTGGCTGGATTGTGAGGAAATGAAGAGGAGATAGATGCTTTTTTGAAAGCTGTGGCGAGATACCTACAGCAGGTGTGCTTTTTTAAGTATAATTTTCGTCTTTAGAGTTGATTGTGCAGTTTGTTGTACCAGACAAACAGACAATTTGCTTTCAAGGCCGAGGACAAAATTTAATGTCTATCCTAAAACACTATATTTACCTGTAGTTACTTGATAATGGCAGGAAAAAAAACACAACAGGGCTCTCATACTGATTGACATTCAATGCTGTCAGTCTGTTCGTTATTATTATTTTCTTCTCCCTCCAACTCCCCCTGTCCAAACGCAGAGAAGGAATTATGATAATCATGTGTTGTTTTTAATCGGCTTGGGTTTATTAACGTTTTTGTTTTGTTTACGACATTAAAATAATATTCAAAATGCAATGTTATAGTTGAACTTTTACACCTGTGTTTGCCAGTGGGCAACCACCGGGTCTGAGAAGTGAAGCCAATGCTGAAGTGCCTTAAACTCGCATTCTCTCTAACAGCCAGCAGGGGGCGACTCCTCTGGTTGCAAAAAGAAGTCTGATTGTACAGAAGTCTATGATAAAATGAGCCTACTTCTCTCTTGATTTATTACCTCAGGAAACATTGTAAACATGAGTTTATGGTCTCAATTGCTAGTTTCAAGTCTTCTTCAATACAGCATGATGTTCATTTAGTAAATTATGGTCACATTTAGAGTCAGATAGACGTACTTAGCTCCACCCTCTCATGTCACTTCTGGTTGCAAAATATCAAGATGGCGAAATGACGAACTCGAAGCTTCAAAACGGAAGTCCACAAACCACTGGGTGACGCCACTTCTTAGTCTATCTATGGTGTTTGCACATTCAAACCATGAACATTCAAAAGCAAAACTTGTACTCGACATTTTACAACAAGTTGAAACCTCAACCGCAGAATTATTTGATATAACTATAATTTTACAGCTTTTTTAAATATCACTAAGGTTGTCCCCGACCAAAGAAATTCTTAGCTGACTAACACTGTAAAACTGAGTTTCACCACGAAGAATCACACAAAAGCACCACTTTGAATCTTTTGTGTACCAGAGATGTGCTCGCAAGTTTCTTGAAATAAGTCATTCGATTGAAGAAATCTTCATCAACTAAAACCAAGAGAGGCAGCCCTACATATCACAAACTTTAAAATTACCTTTCAATGTCATAAGTGACTACATGAGCAGAAGCCAGTCTGATCTGTTTATCTGGTTTGAGAGGTCCCCTTTATTCCCTCCAGCCTCTGTCAGGTCTGGCAGGCCCTCTATTTCTCTATCCTCTCATCTCTGCATTTCTTCATTTTGGCGTCTCGCTCTGTCACCCCTCCATGGTCACGTCTCCCCTTTCCCTGCTGCTCGGTCTAGAGATCGTCTCGCTTGCTCTTGGTTTAATAACTGTTTTGTCACGCTCTGTGTCTTTGTCCTTCAGAGGAGTCGACTCTCTGATCAGGTTTCTTAAAGATCTGATGCGCACTTGTTTACATGATTTATGTGCGTACATGCCACCAAAGCCGTGGTGGTGGGCATTAATCAGGCTATTGTTAAATGTGTGACTTAGAGCAAGAGTTGGACATGCACGTATTTGCTTTGTTGCCGAGCGTTAGACATGAAGATCGATATCACTCTCAAGTCTGTGCGCTAGATATGAAACTGCAACCAGTAGGTTAGCTTAGCTTAGTATAAAGACTGGAAACAGGTTGAAACTACAAAAAAGCAGGTGTGACGTTGTTATTGAGCCACAAAGTCCAGATCGCTGTTCATTTCCTGTTTCCTATCAGTCATCACTGGTTTATAACATAGACTGTATATAAAGATGGACGACGCGTCTTGACTTCCTCCCACTGTACAAAAGTGGAGCTACCATCTTGAGATTTTGACGTCATTTGGAGCCAGAGTCTGTGCAGTAGTGATCGGTGGACTGGAGCCGCAGTATCGAGGCCACGCCCAAATACCCGCCCGAACCAATCACAAGCCGAGCACTGCCCACGGCTTGTTAGCGTGAGCCACCTAGCTACTACGTTAGCACCACAGTAGCTGTTTGGCTAGAAAGACACAACAACTAACCATAATATCTCTATAACTACATCTATGATCAAATTGACACGTTCTCGTGACGGTTATGGAAAGTTAAAGTTACATCTCCTCTCTAGTACACTTCTTGAGCCTCCAGCTCCATGACTACTTCACTCAGAGCAGCTGTCAATTATGACGTCTCACCCCCTTTTATAGAATCAAATAACTAATTAAAGTCAAACTTATCAGGAAAACGAACACTTGAACAAACATCAGCGTGACGAGAACTACCTAAAATGTCAGAAATCATCTTTGTAATTGGCGTGTTACTTTGACTTTTTAGTTTGGTGCATGTCCCATCCGCTAACAAGGAAGAGGCGGGATTCATGACCTATACTGCAGCCAGCCACCAGGGGGTGATCCAGATGTTTTGGCTTCACTTTTGGAGCAACACATTCTCACTCCCAACTCGCCAAATACCGCTGCTTGGTCAGTGCCCCTTGGCATCGGAGACCGATGCACGGGGTACCCCTCTTGCGTTACTTTTGGACGTGCCAGGGACGGCGTATCAATATACACTCATTACATGCATAGTGTCCTTTCAAAATAAACTTCCATTTTCACTGGAAGTTAGGTTTAGGCATCACAACCACCTAGATAGGGTTAGAAAACGGTTGTGGTTGACATTAACCTCACTGATTTATAACTGACGTGACAAAATAAGTCAACGTTACTTTTAGTTTCACACAGGCCACGAATGGAGGTCTCCTGGTTGAAAAGTCCTGTGTTTGTTTGACCCGCCCACCCCGAGTAGACTCTCACGCTCTTAATACTGCGTCCCTTGCTCCGACCTTCAAATAACGCCACGGGTGGGTTTACATTGGAGTCAGTTGAAAGCGCAATTCGTCAAATACTGTCGGTAAAGGGTGCGTCCGTGCGTCGGTTTGTGATGCCGAAGGGCGCTGCGTAATCTGCGGTATTTGACGAGTTGGGAGTGAGACAGGGTCATTTGGGTAGCTGTTATGTCGTCCATATTTGTATACAGTCTGCGGTTTAGAACTATGACTGTGGTCGTTCCCTAACTGTTACCAAGTGATTATGTGACGGACTATTTCTTGGTCGGGAGCAGTGACTTCTCGGAGTGTCCTCTGGTTTCTCTACAGATTAAACAAACACAGTGAGACAAGTTAATTTGTGATCTTTAGAGGGGCTGGTAGGCAGATTATTTTAACCTTTGGTCAGAGTCGGGTCAGCTGTTTCCAGCCTTTGTCCCAAAATGTTCCACAGTTAAAAAAAAAAAAAACGCAGCTCCACATGATCACATATATGCATTTGGCAGATGGTTAACCGCACCTTTTGAATGAGCTGGAATCACATGGCACTAATTCACACTTAAAAGCACTGATTGTGAGTGAGTAAGCTGTTAAACTGACGGAGAGGGGTCCTTTAATCACTTTTTTTTATCACATCTCCATGTTCGAAAATGAAATCAGAGCAGGGAATCGGAGACATGAAATGAAAAGGCAGAAGAGGCGATGTGTGAGAGAGGTCACAGTGTCCTATTTCTGAAGAGATGGCGCTCTGATATCTCTGCACTTAGAGAGGCTGTTTGTCGACTGGCGGGATCGCCACCAGCAGCAGTCAGACCACATCCTGCAGGAGGGCGTCGTCACATGGCTGGATGCAGACACGCAGATAGTGATTAATACATTTGTATGAGATCGTAGGGATGTGCTAAAAAACAGATCACGGTGTCTTTTAGTGTCCGTGTGTTTTGGTATAGCTGCTGAGGATTTGCTTTCTCTGCTGTATGCCTCCTGATGAGAGGTGACCTGACAGACTGTCCCATGTGACTTCTCCTGAGACGGGCAGCACTGTGCCAACCCCCCCGCCGCCCTGCAAGACCCCATCAGAGCTGGGAGAATAGGCCTACCATTTAAGAGCAAAAGGAAACCCACATTCACACACTGGTGCTACAAAGGTGGCTCCTGTCGAAGTCACACAATAACTGTGTGTTGCCCCCGGGAGCCATTCAGGTGGAAAATTACACTGCCCAATCAATCGCTAATAGAAAGTCTTTCCTCTGGCAGCGGCCAATCAAAAGCTCACAGTGTGCCTTTTCTCCTTGAAAACAACGGCCAATCAGTTGCTCACAGCGCTTGTCGTTGTCATGTTGATGCTGATCAAATGTAATTATGCTCCTGTTTCATGGACGCATATTGATGGCATTGGGCGGCGGCGGATGATGAGAATAAATAAATGCAAGCTAATAAGAAAATAACTAAGGAGAATAAGCGTTTTTTCCAACCCAGACGCCCTTTCAGTTTGTAATTAATTCAAATATGATTTCTTTTCTGCAAGCATATAATCCATTTCAGCATTTTTCCTCATTCATTTTAAAGGATTTGAACTTGGCTCATTTGAATAAACATTTTGCTCCATATTAGTCTGGGTAATGAAGTGGATCTCAGAAGAAAAATGCTTTTGTTATGAGAGAGGAGACTGCTGTGGCACTGAGGAGTGTCACACTGGTCACCTCAGCGGGGAAATTGCTGATTGGATACCAGATTCAATTTAATGCAGAATACTAATAATGATTCCTAATTTTTTCTTTGACAAAGTTTGAATGTCAAGTGCGATGAATCGGGTGTTTTGGAAAATGGGAAAGTAAGGTTTTATTCGCAAAGCACCCCAGATCCCAGTCTCCGTGTGGGATTAGTAGAAGTCTCGTTACCACAAACAATGAAGTTTGTTTTGTGGTCGTTGAGTTTAATAACACTTTTCTTTAATTTCCCATATTTAGCACTTATAGGCAGTATCATAACCATGGTGAATGTATTCAGATCCTTTACTTAAAGGACCAATATGTAATACACTGTCAATTATTACCAGGATTTCACAAGATGCAACTGTAATAATTCCCTTTAAATTATACATCATAATTACATCACAGTCCTTATCTGTGATATTCATAATATAATACCGTATTCATAATGTTATTGTGAAATTAATGCAAGGCATGGCTATTATGGCAAGCTACTGTGAATTCATCAGGAGAGGTTTCTCTACATGCTAAATAAATGTGTAAAATTGATCATATTTTTATAATAGTTTATTAACAATAGTTTATAACATAGTTTATTTTAATTTAACCTATTTTTCAATGTTTTTAGTTATTGATGGGTTAACAGATACAACTTTTTCAGTGTTTTACAATGATTTTTAAGTGTAAATTTACAGCACAGTACTGGCTACTGAGTTGCACTAATGCAACTAGTAGCAGTTACATTTACTGTCAGTCAAATATTTTACAGTGTACAGTTTACAATGTAATTCTACAACAGCATAATGCTAAATCACAATAATATACTGGCATAACTGCTGTGAGGTCACAGTATAGCTGTCATTTCACAATACATTACTGTAAAAATGATACAATATCTTACTGTGAATGCAACTAGCAACCAGTAATTTACTGTGAATGCACTGTGAAATAATTTACAGTGTATATTTCCTGTAATAAATCATAAAATGACCATGATGCGTCATCAGAGATTAAGGAAACATGTAACTAAAGCTGTCAGACAAATGTAGTGTGGTGTAAAAAGTACAATATTTGCCTCTAAGATGTAGTGGAGTAGAAGTACAAAGTTACATAAAACATGAACACTCAAGTAAAGAAAAAGTACCTCAGTTGTACTTAAGTACAATTAATGTACTTGGTTACATTCAATCCCAGATAATAACACATTATAATATAGATGCATGTATTTGTCAACAATTATAACTCACATACAGTAAAATGCAGTAGTAATGATATGAAATATTGGAAGCCTTATATCTGCTTGCAATCACGTGGTTAATTGTCATGAGTCCACTTACTTTTGGCCATGTAATGTGTTACAGTATTTTCTTGTTGAACAGACCCTCAAAAGTAATATCAAGTCAACAGATACATTTATCAGCATCATTTAGGCCTGCAGTTAAAATAGTTTATCCTGACAAATGTTAGTCACACACACATGCATACACAAAGATGTCAGAGACGAAATTGAAAATAGCTGTTAAATTAAATTTGAGCTCAGATGAAGCTGAAAAAAAGACTTAATAAAGTAAAAACTTAACTTTCTAGATACCGTAATCTCCCTGTTTTCAGACTTCTAACACACAGTAGAGATTGTCTTCTTATCATGTTTCTGATTTCCCTTTTTGAAAACTCACCATGCCGTGCATTTCTTAAAAAAATGAATGCTCAGCTCTGTTTTAAAGAGAGCAAGAAATAGACTTGTATAGGCTATCTGCAACCAAAAAAATATGTTAGTTTCATCGTTGATTTCTCATCTTTATATTAGTATGAATAAGGTCAACAAAGTGGTGCAACATTCATTTCCTGCCTCTGGAAAGTGTTCCGGTCTCTGATACTAAAATACATGAAGGCAGAATGGGATTTAATGGGATTCATGACTCCTATTTCACTATCTTAATCGACTGTCTGTTCCAGCTATTTTGATTTACCAACTTTTATTATAAACAACCACACACACGCACACACACACACACACACACACACACACACACACACACACACACACAAACACAAAAGCAGGCACTTGAATGAATTCCAGATTAGTCCACAGGATTCAAGGATTGCTGGGTCTCAACACAAATGTCACCATGAGTCGTAACCTTTACTGGAGCACGTTATCTGCTCTGATATAGCGTGGCCGGGGCCGGGATGGAGGACCAAACGCGATGCGATCGGATTTGAAAGGTCCCCATCCAAGTCATGCCCACCGGCTATCTTGCTTCCACAGTTCAGCAACACCAGCACTATACGGCGCGTTGCAAAGTTTCAAGGATCTGATCTGTCCCGCCGAATCTGCATCTCCCCTGCCCTCAATTAATGAGCTGTGGCTGGAGAAGACTGTAGGAGCTGCTGGATCACTCTGTGTGTTGGGAGAGGAGAGGATGGAGGATGTGAAGAAACATGACACAGAATGATTGTGATGCAAAATCTACAAAAATCTATTTCACATGTCTCAGCTGTTCTTTTTTTTTTTTAAATTTTAGCTTAAATGGTAGGACGTGAGAGAGACTGTGGGGGAGAAAAGACGGATGTGGTATTAGAGGCAGATGTGTTTGCAGAAGTGCTGACATGTGTATCTGTCACTACGGGTCATGAGTTATGAAAGTGACAATGCCAGCTCCTTACTTAAACCACACAGATCAGAGGATGTCCTTGATGTCAGCTTAGATAGACAAATGGAGATCGGCATTACATAAACCATGTTGCATTAAAAAAAAAACAGGCAGCTGCAGGGATGCTTTCTTCCATCTTAAAGGCGGGGTCAGTAATCTTGAGAAACCAGCAAGAGTACACTAGATTATAAAAATGATCCAACTGAAAAACCCAGCCCGGTGTTGCCAACTCTTTTCCAATGAAAGTAGCAGCACTAGCTCCAAAAGTCTGTTGCTTCCCTCCAAAGCCACTCCCACACTATTATCATTATGAACGGAAACCTCTCATAATAATGTGGACGGTGAACATGGCTATTGTTAGTACTCACAGCTGCTTGTGGAAGACTTTGAGTGCAACGAGTGGATGGGCAGAGTGCGTGCAGACAGGTAGGTATAGGTAGGCCGTTCAATGATTGGACCATAGATTGTCACTGTATATAAGAAGTGGACGTAGGCACTGTGACGTCACTCATTGGTTTGTAGGCTGCCGTCTTGAAGCCTCGAGTTCTGCATTTTGTCTGTCGCCATCTTGGTATTTGTCCGTCATATAATCTTGATTTTTTTTAAAGCAGAAGTGAGATAAGTGGGTGGAGCTAAGTATAACCAAACGCTGGATAAGACGTTTTTAGGCGACCAAAAAGGTTATAATTAACTCTCATGAACTGAAAACACACTGTGAAAGGGTTAAAGATGAAAACACGGACAACTCCCAGACCAAACAACGCCGTGGTAGCGATATTTCAATCACAAGGTAGCCACGCCCTAAAGCATACCCTGCTTTATGGTCTATTTGACTCTAAATGGGACCATAATTTACTAAATGAACATCATGCTGTACTGAAGAAGACTAGAAACTAGAGATTGAGACCATAAACTCATGTTTACAATGTTTACTGCGGTAATAAATCAAGTGAGAAGTAGGCTCATTTTCTCATAGACTTCTGTACAATCTGACTTCTTTTTGTAACCAGAGGAGTCGCCCCCTGCTGGCTATTAGAGAGAATGCAGGTTTAAGGCACTTCCACACTGATTGGACAGGTTTTTTCAGTCCTGCGTCAGCCACAGATACCATATTTTTTCCTGTTTTTTCGTCGGAGCATTTGATTTAGTTATTGCTGATGTAATGAAATTTCAACTAATATAACAAAAAACGTATTTGAACAATATACCAACGGTACCCTTAACTCCATCTTTATTTTCTCTCATTGATAATAACAACAGTTATAGGTATAGAATAAAGTAAGGAAACAACATACTGCAGGTTTGCAAAAATAATTCATAATCACGTTCTGTTCATCACTGTGACATACTTTCAACTTTATTGTCCTCCTGCCAGCTGAAACACAGAACACACACCGAGACTAAAACATAATAAGATACATAAAACACACGGTAACAAGAGTCAGCAGACACATTAGCCGTCCTGAGAGGCTGTACTGAGGCACAGCGGTGCTTTGAGCGAAATGCTCTGTATGCAATTTTATGGCGATCCATCCAATAGTCGTTGAGATGTTTCAGTCTGGACCAAAGTGGTGGATCTGCCCGTCGACTCACTAAACCAACACACAAGCTCACATAAAACATTGTACATCAAGAGCTAACATAAAAGCTGGAGTGCATCCAGCTGACTCATGAACATTTAACAGTTTGATAGCATGCGAGAGTCAATATTTCTCACCCTGTGGGATATACTTCATATGGAGGATGGAGAGGACACTTTAAAATGACTCCAGCCTTTGAAATAGCTCTCTTGATAGATAGAAAGAAAGATAGATAGAAAGATAGATAGATGATAGATAGATGTACTTTATTGATCCCAAATTGGTATTTTTTTGTGTTACAGCAGCAGGTTATCCAGGTAATGCACAGGAACAGTACATAAAACGTACATGTCAACACTAAAGAAATATATCCATAGAATACAAAATATAAAGAATATTGGAATACACTATAAATATACCTGACTACTACAACTACAGTAGCATAACAAAATCTAAATTATAAACATAGAATAACCCACTATATATATATTAGCAAGTGTGCAATAACATACTATATACATTAGCAAAGTAAAATAAATATGTGAGACAGATCAGTTACAGCACAGATTATCCTAAAAAAATAAATTAAAAAAAATGAAATTACACATAACTACACAAACTCACACCAAATACTTTTTTTCTGTAACTATTTTTGAGCACTTTCTACTTTCACTTTTACTACTTTGTCTTTTTTTTTTTTACTATTCTTCTGGGAATTGAAATAATTATAGTCAAGCTGTTTGGGAGGATATTCAATTTGCTTTGAATTTCTTTTATCTTATAAGTCAGACCTTGAGAAAGCATTGCTGAATAGGAGAATGGTTGGTTGTCAAGGAGTATTCAAATGGAAAGAAAAATGACCGTCATTATGTCACATTTAACTTTTTTTTCAGTGCCCATTTGTGTTCAAAGGAGCTGCCATTGTACTTCTACTGAATAGTTTTCAACACAAGTAACTTTTACTTCACTATTATTTAAGTGATGTATCATTATTTCTACATAGGAAGGATATTGTGGTCCTCCTCCTGTTTCACATGTGGTGCATGAGGGTCCAGGTTAGTGTTTATGCTCACAGCAGGGGGCAGTAGTGAATAGTATTTTTACTGAGAGACACAGTGACTGAAGTCTACACCAACGCCTGTTTTCTTTCAGTATTTCTGGGCGAGTTCATAAGTCAGTATGTTTCTTCCAGTGAATGCTGTGTGCCTCTTTATGGGGATAAAATTGGAGAGTGATGAGTGGGTTTATATACAATATAGATGATAGTAACCTCTAATAATACAAACAGATGTAAGGCTGTAGTAATGTGCCAGCATTTCATATTAAAAGAACCAATGGCAAAGAATTCAACATTAATTTTAATCATTATTCATCCATGCTTTAATCCAACATATGCGTTTAAATAAATATTAACTGCGGGAATATGTCCATTTGTTTTCCATTTTAAGAGCTGTTCTTTCAAACTGTTTACTTCTGCATTTTCTTGTGAGTCCCACTCTTATTTTCCATGAATTACACTGAGGATGAGGATTATAACATCAGGCGGTCTCTCTACTGTTGTTCATGGTCTTCTACCCCCCAGTTTGCTTGAATTGCATCTTTCAGTGCTTCAGTGGAGCAGCGTGGCTCTGCGGGGTGACATTCGCTTGGCGTGCTGTTGTTCTTGGGCGTTGCTAAACGGTGGCTCCCCGGCGGTTGCTCAGCCGCCATCCGAAATGCTCCATTTCTGCACCTGTTTCCAAGACAACTGACATTTAAAGGGGCGGCTCTGGTTATTGACTGTTTGCCCTTGACCAGCACTCTGCTTGCACTTGAACACTGTTTGGTTCAACCTGTGACTGTTTCATTATCTTCCCCCGAAGCGCTCAACAAAACTCCCTGTCCCCTCATGACAGCTGATGTTGTAGAAGAGCAAACAATGTTAGCTGCAGACATGTGGACTTTTCCTTTTGGGTGGAGCAACAGGATGGAGAAATCCTACATTTTAATTCAATTGAGGATGGATTTGAGTCGTACTTTATGCTTAATGTGGGAAATCAGCCTAAATGGAGAGTGTGGTTGAAATGAGCAAGCCAGCCGCCGTAGACTCAGTTGCGTAACTGAGTAACAGGTTTATGTAGACACCGGCACCCTACAGTGTAACTACCACGCCACCAAATTAAAATGAAACCACCAAAGATGAATGTAGAGGAGACTTTCTCCCCTCCTCCTCCTTCAGTGCTCTTTTATGTTATCAAGACACAGCCTGATGTCTCAATCTGGCAACCCATCTCCTGTTTCCTACTGATGATTGTGGTGGAATTAGTCACTAACAGGTGAAACCAGTCAAATAATGGGATTCATCACCTCTGAATAGCAGCACAGCTTTTGCTTCTGGAGAAACCTGATATTTTACCTTTAAGAGTGACATGTAAATGACAGGGAGATAGAAAACAGATGCTCTTATGCTATAAAAATCAACTTCAGCCGTAATCTTGATGCACTGGATATTTTCAAATGGGAGATTTGTTAGGGATATGCCAGCAATTTAGTATTGCACCTCTGTAAGACTGCTGGACAAAATTGAAGGAGCATTAACCAACAGATCCTGATTTCAAGCTGGATTTATACTTGTTCACCATCAGATTTCACCCATTTGAACTGCCGCTATGCTAGACATTGCTATTGTTCATGATCAGGTTGTTTTGTGCCTCGTCTCTTTACTGAATAGGAGACTACTGCCGTGCAATAACTGTGTTTACGTTGTTTCATTCACTGCGATAGAGAGAGGTGATTGCATCAAGCAGAAGGTTTGAAGTGGAAATGTCTTTGTGTGTTACAGAAAATGAGCAGAATACTCTTCAACTTAATGTTGTCTTCACTATCAACAGCCTTCACTGACATCTGAAGCTTGTAGGAGAAAACAAGCTGACCAATCACAGTGTGGTTACAGTCTGAGGAGGTGCACATCAGCTACGATGTAGCTACGTCAATAGCGGAATATAATTATTAAATAATGTTTATAATAAAGTAATTGTCTCTAAATTTTGAGGTAACTATTGGGGCAGTTTGGCAGTAAATCCAAAGAAATTTCAAATAGGTTACTTGCTAATTATCACTAAATTACCATGAAATTTGCGGACCTGTTAAATTAAATGTTACTTTTTGTTTTGTTTCAATGTCATAATGATTTTAAGCCAAACCATGATGATTTTTTGTTTGAGTCTCATTTGTTTCTTGTTCATTTATCAATTAAATGCGCCATAAGAAGTCTTAAATCTGTGAGTGTCACCACTAATGGTAGATTATATCTCTGTTCAATGCTATGCTGATGATGCACAGATTTATTTACCAGAAAAACTGGTTCCAGAGCAAGATAAACGATCTATAAATAATCAATGTATTTAATGTTCTGACTTTGACTATGAGGATGCAAATGTATTGGTCCAACCTGGACCCAATTTAACAAGTATTTTTTAACTACACAATTACCAGTATTCTATTATTTTTCGGTCAAGCAAATCAAACAGGGCGGTTATGCTTATAACAAGAACAAAGAGTAGAGACCATTTCTTTTTAATTTTAGTTCTTTCCATAGAGGCTTTAAGATGTGATTAAATAGATTGGATAGATGCAGTAGATTTGACCCAATTTATTTTCTGAATTTCTAACTTCCTGTGAAATGTCTGCAGGTAAAGGTATTTTTAGTGCTTCACAACTCAACATTAATTCAAACTTTGAGCAGATGATTCAGAGTTATGTTTTCTTTGCTATTATTTCAGTAACCTTGTAGATTATTATGTAATGCTTTACAGAGAAATATCTTGGAGGAAGCATTTATCGTCAATAAATTACTAAATGAAAGACTAGTTTATCCTAAATTGCAGCCGTCATCATTTGTGCAAACTCAACAAAAATGGGAACAGTTTTGGTTCAGAGTCAGGGGCATCAGGCGGCACATTGCTGCATGGATCTCACTGTAACACACCCAATATAAACAGAAAGCACCAATTTACTGAGTCAGCTCTGAGCTGTTCCAACACTCATTTACACATTTCCAATTACAGCAAGCTAACGTTAATTAGACTGAAGACTTACAGCTGTATAAAAATTAGTCCCGGGGTCGTCACAAAGAGACGTTATAGGTTTAGTCAGATAATTGTGTCTCAATCAGTCTGTGAATTGTTGAGTTTAGTGGATGCTTTGTGAGTTGTTCCAACTAATGAGGCAGTTACGATGTCAAAACACGGAATAGTTTGATTAAACAACTAAATGAAGATGACAGAACTAGATCATATAAGCTGCTTTGCTGCATCTATTTACATTTTCATTGGTTCAGTGTCAGAAAAATATGATTTAATGTGGGCATTTTCTCTGTGATGAGTGCAGACATTGGACTCATCTGGGGGCTTTTTATTTATATATATTCTGCAAGAGCAAGATTTTCCAGAAGTTTCACGTCAAAGGGATTTGTCCATTCAAGACGCTCCCTACAAAATGTCATGTCCCGTTACAATGTTCAGATCTCCTTTTGATGCCATGTGACGTGCCTTTAAAGGTCATGCATACAACATATTGTCATCTGGGAAAAGGCCCATGTGAAGTTAAGGAAAGACAGCTGAAAGGTAATCAGGCAGATAGATAGGAGACAGACAAATGGAGCAAGAGAAAGGACACTTGATGCATATTCACTCCAACAAACACCCCTAACAAGGGCTTTCAAGGTCACCAAGATGAAAAAGTGAAACCATAATCTTGGAGTCCCACTTTTCCCTCTCCCTGACTAACACCACCCTCTCTCCTCATCTCTTTGTTTTTTTTCCCCTCTTCTCTTTCTGTCTCTTTCACTCTCCTCTCCCTGTGTCGTCTCCCTGATCGGGCGGCAGACAGCGTGTAAGTGCTCTAACCCAGAGAAGTCTCCAGGAGCTCTTGTGATTGGCTGTGCTCTGCAGCACAGTTCACAATCGATTAAGGCACGGTGAGCTCCCGTTAACAGCTTTTCTCTGCTGCTCCTGTGGCTTTGATACTGTCACATAGACTCCAACTTCGCCCTTAACCCTTCAACCGCTGTCCTCTCTCTTTCTCTTTGTCTCCTTCGCTCTCTCTCTTTACACTTTTCCTTTCATTTTCAAAGCCCCAGACTCCCTCACTCTATTGCCACTCAAAGACATTTCTCACAACTCTCACTCGGGGCTTGTGTTACTCTCTCTCTCTCTCTCTTCTCTTTTTCTTTCTTTCTTGGAGTTCTTACTCTTAAGTCACTTAAAGCCTCTTCTCCTCTCACTCACCTTGTCCTGTCATCTTAAATTTCAGTCAGTTTCGTGTCCTCAGGGAGAGCAAAAGATGTAAAGAAACAGATAAAAGAGAGAGATGTTCTTTATAGCAATAAGTTGCCAAACATTACGGATGATGACTTGCATAATATCGGATACCTGAGCAAACTGTGTGCCGGTTTATCTGCATGCAAGGGTGTCATAGTTGATGAATAGTCCACAGTCCAGTAAGAAGTATGCTCATATTGGACGATTCCACACCTTACGATTTCTGTCCAGTGCAGGAGGTGAGCCTGTTATGTGGCGAGACAGAAAATAAAGGTGTGGGGGTCGGATGGATGAGAGTTGTATGTGTTTTATAATTAACTGGAATGGCACTCGGAGAGCACAGACCTCCACCCCCTCTCCGTTCAGCTTGCGCCATCGTCGACTTGTATTTTTGTTTATGTTGAGATCTCACCTAAACCGTTGTCGTCACTCTTTCCAACAATCACCAGGTGTGCTATGGTCGAACTCAACTGTAATTTCACCAAGTTTAATGTGAAAAAACGCTGACTCTACAGGTGTCCCCCTGTCCCCCAAATCCCCCGCTCTCTCTCTGTTCCTCTCTCTGCAGGCAGAAGGAAAGAGACTGGGTGACGCGCCATGAACGCGTCATGAACGCATCATACCCTATGGTTTTAATGCTCAGACTGATCGTAATCTTTAAAAATATTCCTGAATCCGGATCATGATCCGGATTGCTACCAAAATCGAATGGATAGTTCATTGTGCCAGAGCCCACCCCTCCAAAATATTGTATTCAAATCCATCACTGACTCACAAACAAACAAACAAACAAACAAACCAACGCCGGTGAAAACATGACCTCCTTCCTAAGCCTTTGGCCTCAGCGGAGGTAATTCATGTTTTTTATGAACTGTAACCACAATGTTCCCTGACGTTAATTTAAGTTTTTTATTAAAGGGACTCAATGTAAGAATCAAAAATTGCTTGTTTACAGCGTCAAGTCAGTGACAGTCAGCGACAGTCAGCGTCCTATTGCTTGCGCTTGTGCTTGCACTACATAGACACGAACGAGCATCGGTCAAAACAGTGAGGCGACACACACGTCACTGACAGCTAAAACCACAATATCACGATACAGTATATTTCACATGCTTGGCAGTAATGTTAGCTGAACAAACGAAGGTCTCTCCATGAATCGAAGGCCGATGTTGATACTAGTGTTAACTTTTCCTGCTTCAGTCTCCCGATCATGGTCAGAAGGAACAGGGGAGACAACTGAGTTTTGGTCGGAGACGATAACATTACTCGCTCTGGAGCCCCGTCATTTCACTCAGCAGCAGGAAACAAGACACGGAAAAAAACTCTTTTGGTTTTGAGGAGCTGCAGCATTTATTTCTGCAGAAACTTCCACTGTATATTCACTTGATATTCTCAGAGCTAAACTAACTCTTCTGCTCCGCTGCTTGCTCGTTTCACCACTGCTCGTGCACACACAATCCCACAAAAGCAGTCTACAGGCTGATAGAGAAAAACACAGAAAGTTTGCGGAACGTCTCATTTTTTAGGTTAGGTTACAACCTGTCCCCTCATTTGCAATAAAAAACAATTTATACGTGTAAAAAGTTACATACATTACCTTTAAACGTAATCCTGGGTTTTTAAGAATTGTCCAATATCTATGTTCCCTGAGCGCAGTGGTGCTGTTGTCGAATTGTGTCTGAAAGGACCTTCAGTGAGTGAGAGAAGGAGAGAGAAATGGAGAGTACCAAGAGAAAGAAATACTCAAGCAGGAGCAAAAATAAATAGAAATGGATGAATATTGGTTTATACCAGAGATTCACACACCAAGTTCACACCAGAGCGGCAAATTATTCAGTTTTCTTTCGTATGGCCAAAGACCCCTTTTCACATACTTTCCATGTACTTTTGGTCTGGGGCTGTTCTTTATGGTTCGGGCGAGGCCAGTTAGTTCTAACTAAGGGACATAAAATGTTACAGCGTGCAATCATATTTCAGACAGTTGTGTACTTCCAGCTTTGTGGCAATAGTTTGGGGGAAGGCCCAAAGTGAGTTAGGTGTTTAATAACTCGACTGGCCAGTACAGAGAGCTCTAACCCCATCAGCTGGGGCAGGCTGTGAGCCAGGCTTTATCACCCAACATCACTGACACTCTTGTGACTGAATGGGTGCAAATCACTGCAGCCAGGTTTCAAAGTCATGTAGAAAGTCTACCCAGAAGAGTGGAGGCTGTAATATCAGCATGTCAGGAATCAGATATTCAACAATCACATAGGGGCGTAATATTCTGGTGTCTGCATACTTGTGGCTATTTAGAATATGCAGAGATTTCAGACTAAAAACTCACACAGGATCACACTTTTATTTGTAATATTTACTTACTACTTCATCTGAACAGTCCATATCTAATTATATATTATTATTAAATAACCACAACAGATGCATGTGTTTAGTTAGTTTTGTTTTTTTGTGTTTAGTTGTTGGTTCAGTTATTTATAAATGCATAAGAATGGATGTATTAAAGGGACTGCATGTAGGTTTTTACACGTATAAACGTTTTAATCATTTTTTATTGCCGATGTGTGAACAGGTTGTAACCTAACCAAAAAAATTAGACCTTCCACGACTTTCTAGGTTTCCTCTATCAGCTTGTAGACTGCTTTTAATGTGAAGAATGTGGGATGTTTTTTCTGGGAAAATCCAACGTATGTGACGTCATGCACACTAGTGAGTGCCTTAAGTCTCTTCAGCTACGCAACACGGCTAACAGTTTGCAACAATAGCTAACGTTCAGTTAGAAATGGAGTCCGCTTACGCCAACAAACGACCAGCCCCCACCACAACTCAGACTCCAACACAAACTCCACGGAAGCACAAAAAAAAGTTATATCTAGTGAAGCTCGTCTTGCAAAACAAGAATGTGACCGATGTTGTTGGAAAACAACATCCTGTCTGTATGTTTGTATTTATTCATGTACAACATATGCACAAGGTGTGTGTCACAGGTCAGGGCAAACGTGTGTATCTAATGTAGGCTATATGTGCTGAAGTAGGGGTAAGGGGCGAGGTAGAGTTCATGCTGGAGTTAAATGTTGTTTTCCCTTCCTTTTAAAGGAAAAGTTCACCCAAAAACAATATAAATTGTATATAGTACTCACCTCCCTAGGCTCTCTCTGGTCCTAGAAAAGGTTTTTTTCTTTTCTTAAATGGCGAGCAGTGCGCCCGAAAAATAAAAGCATATCAGTGCAAACAGACTTTGACTGAGTCCGAACAAAAGAAAGCAAATCAGGTTATAAACATCCAAAAAACGTTCAGAAAATTCCTGTGTAGCATTATCCTAGTGTTTTGTATGTATTTGTGGGCTCATGGTAATCCAAACATACTATTATCACTAAATAACCAATTATTGCTAAACAAAACGTTTTTGGACTATACTCCTGTGAAGGAATTTGTTGTGCGCATGCATCCCGTTTGGGCCTCCGAAGTATGTTATCATTGATATACTTTAATTTCTTGGACGCTCCTCTCTCCTGAACGCCATTCGACAGAAAACTTTTTCTGGGACCATAAAATGCCTAGGGAGTTGAGTACTATTTATACAATTTATATTCTTTTTGGGTGAACTATTCCTTTAATGTCTCATAAAATATTAATTAATTTGTGTGAAAAATTAAAGTGGACATTTAAAAAGTAAAACTGAAGAGGTGACTCTCTCTTGGTGTCGTCAGTGGTAGTTATAACCTTGTGTATAATTATTTTATAAATATTATATAACAAAATCACAGCCTTTGCTTCCTTTTCCTCATTGCCAGCAATTAAATCATCGCTCTATTGCAGCCTTTCTGTTGTACCATGTCGTCTCCGCCTCCTTGGGATGGAAGAAAAAAAAGAACATGTTTATGTACGAGTCGAAATGCAATTCACACAAAACTGTGACCAAAATGCGCATTTCCAACTTTTTGTGAAGCTGTTCATGTAGCAGCTAGCAATGAAAGAAAGCATTGCCTGAAGAAAATTATGTGTTTTTTTTCCCCCATGGTTTTTATTGTCAAAAGGCAGTGAACCATTCTCTGAGAAACACAAAAGATGTGCAGTGAGAGAGGCCAATGGCTCGATCTGCCCACAGAGTGATCTTTTCTTCTCCCCTTTTTCTATTTTCTCTATTGTGGCTCACGGAAAAAAAAGCTTTAAGTGGCATTTAACTCTTCTACTGGCTGCAGACATGGCCTACAGCAGCTACACTCGCTGTTTTCTCTAAACGAACATACCTGCATCCCTGATATGTTTCTCTCCTATTCTTTCCGGTTATTGTAAATATTCTAAACACGCTTGCTGTTCTCTAGAGATTTTATAACCAATCCCTTTGCCTTCTTCAGCATCATCATGTGACCTAAGCACCAAACTTTGGTCACGTGATCACAAGTGGTCATACTGTTTATCAGAGGGGATAGTAGCGGTATGTCGAACAAGTCCAACGAGAACTGATCTTAGGGTTTTGTCAGACCTCTCTGCGTCACTTTTCGGTCGCAGTAAACACGTGCTTCATGTTGTGAATTTTGCTTAGGTTTAGGCAACAAAACCACTTAGTTAAGTTTAGGAAAAAAACAACATGGTTGGGCTTAAAACTTACTACGTTTGTACAGTGAAAATGAAATTGAACATTGTAAACACAGGACACAAACGAACAGCTGATTGTAAAGTAAAAGTGAAACTTTTTCAGGATCTGAACAGCAGCCTTGTGTTTGATGGACCCATCTACCTCCCCACCCACTCGCCCTGTGTGTCTCTTTAAACTACGTCATCACAGCACTTTCCCTGTCTGTTAATTGTTGCCTTGGATTGGTTTTTATTGTAGTTAATGGGGTGTCTCATAAAGGATACCTTGTGCAGTGGTATCGAATGCCGACAGCCATGACAAAGCATCTTTATTTGTGCCCTGGGAATGAGAACGGGCTGGTCCTCCTCTGCAGACATTGAGGATATAACAACATCACATTATTTCCTCCTTTGCTCCCCGCATACAAGAGTCATAGTTCCTACTAGGGTTGATTCATTTAAACGTAAACACACGTTGCTGTTGGTCATTTGCTGAATGACATTTTTCTTATTCCTGCTCAAAGATGGGCTTCAGTGTTGATCTTCCACAACAGATGTTGCCCAGATGCCACAGGAATGTAGATGTTCAAATTTCTATTGTTTCTGAGCACTTTGAGGATCCATATTGGCTTAAAAGTTGTGACTGAAATGAGATTGCTCGTTCTGCTTGATTGTGTGATATGAATGAAATCTCCCAAACGGCCACTAACTGGACCTTATGGTGAGATTGTTTTTGTCTGCTGTTTCCAAGGATGAATTCTCAATTCACACCAGTTGCACCAACATTGATGAGAAATCCTTAAAGCCTTCAGGAAATGGAAAAACTTCTAAAATGCCATGACAGCGGGGAAAACAACACAACTGAGGAAGTCCCTGTGGTAAGTATCCTCATACAACGGTTCGCATAGTATCTTGTGAATTTTTTGTGCGTTTTCCTACGAATATCCACCAACGTGTCAACATCTGCTTGTTACATGCATACAGTCTTCTCAAAATAAACTTCTGTCTTTACAGGAAACAACTTAGTTAGGTTTAGTCAACAAAACGACTTAGTTGGGTTTAGGAAGAGATCGTGGTTTGGGTTAAAATAACTCTGGAAGTGGCGTAACTTAAATACATCAGTTACGTGACAAATAATTCAACGTTGACTTCTGGTTTCACACGCAGTACGAACATCGGTTTCCTGTGCGAAAGTCCGGTGTTTTTTGACCCACCCATCCACCCTGAACTCCTTCTTACGCAGCGTTTGTCAATCTTTATACTTCCTTGTTCTCAATTAAGTGGATCACATACAAATTGATTTTGTGGGATATACTGTATATACGAATTACAGCGCATTACTTGTATAGTTACGAACGGTGTATGAGAACAGCCCGTCCTGAGATACGATTGAAAGCTCCAGAACAGTCACTAAATGGAGCTGAGATTGTTTTGGCGGCTAGTCTCTTCTATTGCAGCATGTTTGGTGATAATGTTTGAGTATGTGGCAGTTTGTTTTCTACTCAGTGTCACATTACAGTTTTCATATCAGTTGTGTGTCGCTGCCTCTTTGTGGTTGTTACACCTTGAATGCACCACAGAGAAAAGCTCACGGATTCGATGTCACACTTGGTGTCATCATTGCCAAGATTAAAATATTTCCTTCACTCTCCTGCTGCGTCTCCATGACTCGTATTAAACAGAGTAGTCACACGCTTTCCTCAACAGATGCAGGCCTGAGAGGATTATGGCGAAGGAAGGAGTGTGTGTGTGGAGTGTGTGACAGGTGATGAAGATCTCCAACACAGAATAACGCAGGACAATCAACCTGTCGGCGTCTGATGTGCGCCCAAAGCCCTCTGGGTGGTGTAGTTTATACTGCTCTCTTCATTGGTATCGCAGCTAACTGCTCTCGATGGCAGGTGCCACTTGTAATGGAGGGATGAGGATGTCGCGCTCTCGCAGCAGACATGACCTCCAGGGCCCCGGCTCATCGCGTTAGTTTGGAGATGGATCTTGTTGGGACCTTGCCGGTGTATGGTGTGTCCCCTGCCTGGCTCCTCTCTCCTCGGAGCTGTAATCACAGCAGACTGCATGTCACAGCGCCCTGCTCTAATTGGCCTGTCACTCTCCGCACGCTGGAGGAGGGGGAGGGGTTGGCCTTTGTGGGGCTGCCATGGCGACTGGGCCATTTAATGAGAACGAGCACGCTGTGACTAATGACATCCCTGAGCCCATCGGATATACTGCAAATGGACAATTTGCTGCATCACTCACACACAATACACAAACATAAAGGCACACACCTCAGCGTGGTCAACCCTCATTGGATAGAGGACAGTTTCCACCATGAATCAATACATGACAAGTGGACCTCAGTATTAACGCTAAGGCTCTCATCTATTCTCATACACTCTTAGGCATTAATAGTTTTATCTAATAAGGCCACTGCTAATGTTATAGGGAGATATTAACTACAGCTTAAGATACACATTAACTACTAGGTGGGTCATTGCTCAGGAGACTTTAATAGGAGACATCATAAGGCATATCATCCATAACAGGAGTATGGATTTGAAGTGAGGCGTGATAACACAGGTTCGCAGGAGAGAGAGAAAGAGACATTTACTCGATCATCTTCCATTTCTTCCCATCATCCTGTTTATTGGTCCATTAGTGACCAAGTGACAGCGTGAAACGCCTGGATATCTATCACGTAGATCACTTCCTGAGCTGGACGGCAACCTGCCATATTTTTTGATTTCTCAGAAGGTAAAATGACGGCCTAAAACAACAGTCGTTCCGAGGTTTGAAAGAACAGTGTGTAATATTTCAGGGGATCTATTAACAAAAATGGAATATAATATTCATAGTGTATTAGTGTATAATCACCTGAAACTAAGAATCGTTGTGTTTTTGTTAGCTTAGAATGAGCCCTTCATATCTACATAGGGAGCGGGTCCTCTTCACTGAGTCCGCCATGTTTCTACAGTAGCCCAGAACGGACAAACCAAACCCTGGCTCTAGAGAGAGTCTTTCATGTTTTTACGTTACCTGACGGCCACCGTAGTTCTCCGACACGCTTGTGAAACTGCGGTAATGTGAGCCGCAGAGGTCAAAACCGTGGTACCGCCAGCCGCCGTCTGACTTCTTGCTCCTAAAGTAGTGTTAATATGGTAAGGATGGCCTCTGAGAGAGGCGAACGGCGTTACCACGGTTTCACACTTGGAAATTCATATTATCACAGTCTTGGAAAGGGAGGAGTGAGCGGAGGGGTAATCAGTTGGTTGCAATCTGCAACCACACCACTAGATACTGCCAAATCCTACACACTGGATCTTTAATGTCATGATGATCAAGTTTACAAAGCTGACACAATTCAGGGATCTGTATAGGTGGCCTCCTGTATTAGATTTCATGCTCAGGCTAGTTAGGGGCTTTATTATTGATTGGTTAAGCTATGGATTTTTTTTTGTAAATACACTAATAGACAATGGTAGACATAGATGTGCAACATTTGAAAGTCAATTTCAAGTGTTTGTAGTGTACAAACACTTCTGTGATTCTGATTCTGAAGCATACATGCTAAGTTTAAAGCCGGTTCTTCAGAAACTAGCAAGAGTAGATTCTCAAAAATTATATATAGACGGGTTTATTACAGTCCTGACAGCCACAGATACCGGATTTTTTTTTGTCAGCATTTGATTTATTGATTGCTGTCGGGATGTACCAAGTACCAAGGACCCAAGTGCAGAGAGAAGGCGGGCAGATAAATAGGCAACAGTCAAAACAAAAAAAATATAGACAGAATAACAGAGCAAATAACAAACAACACAGCTCACATCTCAACAAACCTGCAACGCACAAAAGGAAAAGGAAACACATGAAATGCCTACAAAAAGTTGAATCTTTAGTGAGAGAATGTTCCAGGCAGGAGTCCCGCTCTCACCAGCTCTGAATTAAGCTCCTTAACTGATTGTGGATACCTTTTTAAGGCTGGGATCCTGGGTCACATGAACGATAGAGACAGCTGAAGGCTTTAGTAGTGTTCCTTGTTATCTACTTGTACTGAAGAAGAAGGTAATCAGTGAAGAAGTGCATAGCACAACTGTCCTCAGAAGGCTAGTAAAGCCAGTAAAATGGATCACATTATTAACACACTCAGCTCTACGGTGCTTTATGCTGTTTTTCAGCTCAATGTTTTGTTTATTTCTGGGCCACAACTTTACTATTTTGGTTCACTCTCGCAGCTCTCATCACCGTTGTTTTCAGCTGCAGGCAGTTCTTTTCAGAATAAAAGCTCTGAAAAAACAACGACTGTACACTACCTGCACAGTATCAAACGCCAAACAAAGTTAGCAACATCCAAATAATTGAATATATGACTTACTTTCATCAGATTGCCAATTGTTAGTGAATGCTGATGTTGTTTCGTAACTGCTGGTTGTATAAATAGACAACTGTTTGCTAAAAGTTCGGCATATCAACTTAAAAACAGACAATATGTCAGTGTTCACAGCTTGTTTCCAATGCTGCCTAGTGGGATAAAACAATCTATTGCAGGTTTAAAGGTGCAGTGTGTAGGATCTGGCAACATCTGGCGGTGAGGTTGCAGATTGCAGCCAACTGAAACTTCTCCCGTGTGCCAAGCTGATGTGAAAATGTGAATTGCCCTATCAAAGATACTCTATAACAAAGATCACGTATTTCAAGCTCCGCCAATGGTTTGAAATGGTATTATACACTTCCTTTTCTCCTAAGAGGGCGTGGTCATGGCGTGTTTGCCTCTTCTCCAATCCCCCCACCTCGTTTGGAAGTGTTGTGAACGTTGTGTGGATGGATGAAAGCAGATTGGATTATATTTGCATAATGTATTTATGTTTTCTTTTGCTAACATTAGATATCTACACAGCTAACAGACATATTTAGCATTACAAAAGTTTTTTAGCTAAGGCGTTAGCTAACGTTAGTTTCCAGATCTCACGAGAGTGTGTTGCTGAGACAGAGAAAGGTCTCAAACAAAGTTAATTTTTTCCTGATTTGTGTGCCTGAAAAATTACATTTTAGTGTCAGAATGTTCGGAAGATATGTGGCTTGTGAAATATGGGTTCAATATTGACTTTGGTGCAGACTACGGGGGGAAAGAATCAGTCATAATCTGTGTTCACGTTCACTTCTCCCATTGGAGTTAATAGATTTAGGACATGCCACTAGTCTCCTAAAGGTGCGGAACAGTGGAGAAACCCACGTGACACAGATACAGGAAAGTGACACTGAAACTGTTCCTTTAAGTAATCACATCTTGTGTGTCGTGAGCAACATGAACAATGCTGGGTGTTGGGAACTAGAGAATGAGAGAAACAGCAGCCAAATAAAGGAAATTAGACAGGATTTTGGTTGTCAAACATCGGATAATGTCTTGGTGGATGTACTAGGTGGCCATTATTGTTATTCTTGGTGTGGGTATAGCCCCATATAGACACATCCTATAGCATGGACAGGAGGTGACTTATAGTACACTGGTCTGGTCAGGCATACAGGGGAATATAATATAAAAAAGGGACACTGCTGTTATCTCGCTCTGCGCCGTTAGACTCATTACCATTAATTAATGCGTTGGTGATTCAACATATCCAGACTTCAACATGCTTGCAAAATCAAAACATGAATCCAAATGCCAGAGAAAATCTGTCCCTTGCTGCAATCCCCCAGTTAATCAGCAGTGATAATGTTTTGCTAAACTATAATCTCATCTGTGAATATTAATAAGGACTCTGAGGGATCTCAGCTGAGTGATGAGGGAGCGTTTATCTGAGAAATGGCCAAACTGTGGAGACAGACTGTTGAATCACTCAGCTCTCACTTTGGCTGTCTTTGTTGTCCTCGGCGGCTCTTCAGTGTGAAAGCAGTACGTGGTTGTGTTTCAGTAACAGAGAGAGTTTTATCAACAAACCGCCATTTTGCATGCAACACTCTCACGGCACAAACACACACACACACACGAATGAACACAATGAGATGGCATGTACGAGATTAGAGTGCATCTCTCTCTGCATAGTGACGCCTTTTCTTCTTGCACGTTTGAGTGTCCCAGGATGATTAGGAGCGATATCTCTGAAGGGCATCAGAAACGTTTACAGCCCATGTAGCCTTTGAGAATCGATAATGACATGAAGACCCTGGGCAGGTTAATGGTGTGTGAAGGGACTGTTATGTATAAAAATCCAGATTGTTGCTTGTAGAAATGGTGCATGCATCACATCTGAGTATTGAAGTCTGAATGCTGGTGGCTGATCTGAGCCTGGTCCGTGACCCTCGTCGAGATGCACGTCAAATAAGCAGTATCAATCACGGAGACAGCGTTCGGCCATTACAGACCAAATGAGATGACCGACGCAGTCAGCCCTGTGGGTCTACCTTGATTTAACAACATATTATAAACACGTTGATGACAGTGGCGGACGAGTGTGGATGTGCTCTGAAAGCACAGTCCCGGGTTAAGTAGTCATAACAATAAACCATAATGGAAAAAGGGGAAAAGCACTCTGAGATCAGCACCGAGGGGCAATTGCAGCCTGCTTTGTGGCTAACCAGCTATGGTTTGGTTTCTAGCAGGGGCATCCCCGGCTGATGGGACATGCAACCCCTTGGAGGTGAAATTTATTGGTATGGATTTTGTGCTGCTACTGGTGCATTGAATCAGTGTGACCAAGCAGGCAGGCAGAGGGGAAATGGGGCTGTTCTGAGAGTGAATTATATGCAGTCACACACTCAATTTACCCCTGCAAACCTAGTTAGGGAGGGAACAGACATGGAGGTGTACACATGTTGCTGTGGGGTGGTGGCACGTATGCATACGCTGCATCCGTAAAAACACGCACTCCACATTAGTTAACAGGATTAAGAACATTAAATCAAGACAAAAGTTAAATCCAATTTCTCACTTGTGCAATAAATTGAAATGATTCAGTATTTCAGGCAATGACATGAAATATTTCACATAAAATGTGTTTGAAATAGAAATTACAGTAGTGAGCAATCCCACCTCTCCTTTATTTTATTTTTATTTTTTACCCTTTTATTTTGTTTGAGTAATCAATACAATTATTTAGTTATTTTTTGGGTGGGTGTTGTGGTGGGGTGGTAATGAGGACTTAAATTTGATAACATATTTCTTGAACTGTGCCTCGTTGTAGTCGCGGGGTGGTTGAGTAAGTGAATTGAAATTAAAGTAAAATATATATGTTTTGTATGTTCTACTCTTGTGGGATAAAAACTTTTAAAATCAATAAAATATATTTACAAAAAAAAATGCATCCAGCCATTACTGATTAAAATACAATATCAGTTAGTTTCCAGTAAGAACAAATACTCCTCATGCATATTAAACCTCAACTCTACTCTATAATAGACGGCGTTACAGCCGGCAGCCCCGCAGACAGACAGTGGAGACCCGTGTTGCCAGGCTGTTGTGTTTGATCTGGAGGACTGTGTTGAAACCTCTTAATGCCAGTTTATATAAAATATTCATCTTCATTTCGCAGGCCATGAATCATCAAGGTGTTTCTGGCCCTCCGCCCCCGCTCCTGTCCTGTGGCGGAGCAGACAGCTGTTTGAAATTAGACACCAGATTGTGTTACTTAAACCGCTAGCAGGAGCGATGCTGATCGCTCCCTAACCCAGCAAGCAATCTGTTAGCGTGCTGAATCGTGGGAATGTGATCATGAGTGTGCTCTTGTAGTATTTAAAGCCTGGCCTCCCTCCCAAACTCGCCTGAAAATAAATAGGCCTACAGTGATGCTACTGTATTACACCGGGCAGAATCAACACACTGAATAATTAAACTGACATCTTATACGTGGGAGGAAGTTGGGACTTTTTTCAAACAGCGGTCTCGGGCAAAACTATCACATGCTCACAGTCAGTTTTACTTCTTAATGACACTTTGTTGCTTCGTCTGTCCATTAATGAGCAGATTAGTCTGCTGCCGGCACAGCGGTGCTTAGAGCTAAACACCAACGTCAGCATGCTAACATGCTTACAATGCTAACACGCTGATGTGCAGCAGGTGTAGTGCGTTACCATGGAAACCATCCTAATTTAGGGTGATAGCATGATATTATTTGCTAATTAACACTAAACACAAAGTCTAAAAGAGGATGATGGGATTGTCATTAGTTTTGCAGGTATTTGGTCATAAACCAAAGAACTGGACAAATACAATTTTATGACCTTATGGTGGCGCAAAGTTATTGCAATTCATGCTGAGAGCAACTTGTGTGAACTGAGGAGAATTTCGTGATAATCCATCCAACAGTTGTTGAGAATTCACTTAAAACCACAAATGTGAATCTTATGATGGTGCTATGGAAAGGTCAAGGGATCACCAAAGTCATGACTCATCCTCTCAAGACTATGAATGTCTGCACATAATTGTCCATCCAATAGCTGTTGAGATATTTCAGTCTGGACCAAAGTGGTGGACTGATTATCTGACCGAGCCACACCACTTGTGTGGCTAAAAAAAATACCGGTATATTATAATTACAGGTACAACAGCGGCCAAAAGAGTGATCATCTGTCTGTAAGTATCCTCATTCCATTTCAGTACACAGTTGGTTTGAAGTGTTTGTTACCTCTGCCAAGGCCGAAGGCCTAGGAAGGAGGTTATGTTTCCCCGGCGTTGGTTTGTTGGTTTGTTGGTTTGTCCGTTTGGAGGATTACTCCAAAAATTCGCGATGGATTTGAATGACATTTTTTGTAGGTTTGGGGTGCGACACAATGAACAATCCATTAGATTTCTGTGGTATTTCGGATCATCATCCGGATTCAGGAATTTTTCTGCGCTATTCTAGTGCCATTCTAGTTGTAGATGAACCTTGAATTAACATCTGTAAGAATGCATCAGACAATCTAGAAAGTTATGTATGTATGTATAAAGTAAATTATGTTGTGATATTGACTAGTTGGTGGGTTGCTTCTCTCTCCTCATTTACCTTTATTTCTTTAGTATTTCTGTTGTAATATTTGTGTCTATATTTCTTTCTGTTTGTTTCCCTATATATCTGTAAACCTATATATTTTTTTCTTTTATCCTGACTCAGGCTTTAATGATTTAGGCATTAGAATATGTATAATAATAATAATTAGGGTTGTCAGTCGCAAATTAATCACATATTTTGTTTATCTGTTCAAAATGTACCTTAAAGGGAGATTCACCAGGTATTTATGGGAGTGGAGAGTGGGACAAGAGTGGACAAATATGCTGCTTTATGCAACTGTATGTAATATGTATTTTTAGAAATCAACTAACAACACAAAACAATGACAAATATTGTCCAGAAACCCTCACAGGTACTGCATTTAACATAAACAATATGCTCAAATCATAACATGGCAAACTGCAGCCGAACAGGCAACAACAGCTGTCAGTGTGTCAGTGTGCTGACTTGACTATGACTTGCCCCAAACTGCATGTGATTATCATAAAGTGGGCATGTCTGTAAAGGGGAGACTCGTGGGTACCCATAGGACCCATTTTCATTTGCATATCTTGAGGTCAGACATCAAGGGAGCCCTTTGAAAATGGCCATGGCAGTTTTTCCTCGCCAAAATGTATTGCAAGTTTGGAGCATTATTTAACCTCCTTCTCGACAAGCTAGTATGACGCCAATGAATTCCTCAGTTTTTGTAGTTTCATGTGATCTCAGTAGATGCCTTCTCTCTAGCTTTAAAACTGAGCCCGCTACAATCGTAAAATTACAAGTTGTGTTAATGCGTTAAAGAAATTATTATCGCGTTAACTTTGACAGCCCTAGTAATAATACATCAGATTTATATAGTGCTTTTCAAAGTTCTCAAAGACGCTTTACATATTGCAGAATAAAATAAAGAACAAGCAGTAAACTCTTTAATACAGACAGAATAGATAAGAAATAAAAAGAAAAGATTAGAATAAAATGTGTCCTAGGTGTCGACTAGGAAAATAAAAACATGGGGGGTGATTTAACTGGGGAAGGCAAGAAGCACTGCTAATGAATCTTTGTATACAGTATCACTACTCATTATGTCATCGTTGTTAATGAGTCAATAATAAAGGGAAACATAACCTTAAATTTTGCAGTTGCACATGTTAAAGAAATATCATTAATAAAGGGCCATTTCTGTCATAAGACGTTTGTGTTTTCTCCGATCTTATTGTCTTATTGTGGAAAAAAGGCTTATTTTGCATTTTCCATCTAATCTTTTGTAAATAATTTTCCCATTTTTTCTATTATTCTGTGGACTTTGACATAATTTTTTTTCTTGTTTTAATCATGTTTTTATCAGTTATTGACGTGGTAATTATTTAAGGTGTTTGGCTCCTCCTCTGATTGGTTGTAGCAGCTTGTGGCTTTAGTATAAATGTTAGCGTTGTTTCATAATGTAGATTTGATACCTGACGAATGTCGACAACCGTAACGCTGTGTCTCTAATAATTCAACCATTTGTCTTGCAAGACTTTTTCCCCTATATTGATTTCATCATTGGATTTATAAACCATTAAAAGTGCTTAATTCGATCGAGCATTAATATAGCATCAAACCACTTTTTGTTTTTCTATGTAAAGATATAGAGTAATGTTTACCTGAGCAGAGAAGGAAGTCACTCTCTCCCTCTGTGTGTGTTGTAATCTGAGCTTCTCCTTGCTTTGTTGACATAGCCAGGTCGGCCGACACGTGCTTTTAGTGCATGTTCGTGCATGTTCGTGCATGTGAGCATGCCCCACTGGCTAGCTCACGGCCACCGCTGTGCACTGCGGCGGTTACAGCTGATTATGCCGTTGCGACCGACGGCATAGTGAGCACATAGCGCCAACCCTCTGCACCGCCCACCCCCAGGTAAACACCGTTAGCTCTGTTGCCGTTGTTTGTACCATTAGCTGCCATGTTAAGAGGCAATGGAAATGCTCCCTATCCCATATTCAGCACCTTTAATAAAGCCATTATTTTCAACTTAAAAGCTCATTATTAAGGATGATTTACTACAAAGCGTTTCAAAATGTTCAACAATCTTTAGTTTCATAGTTTGTGCAGCCTCTGGTGAGGCTCATTGATCTTCTACTCTTGAATTTTAACAAATGACCAGTAATGACAGAGCAATTGTTACTCATGCATACTTTGACAATGGGTTAGCATTAGTCAATACTATGCAATTACACGCAGGATATGATGCCAAGTGATAATCCCCAGTATGTCCTGTAAAATCAATCCAACCATTGAAACCCAGAGACAATAGCAGTAAGATGACGAGTGAATACTGTGGTGTAGTCAGGACGGGCGGAGGCTTTGATAGATGGTCGTATTCTCTGAAGCAGGCAGGGAACAGATTGTGATTAATTCTCGAACAAAGTGATTTGCCGGAAGTAGTAAAAAAAAAAAAAAAATGCTGCAGTTATTTCCCCTTTTTTTCTGTTAATGGTGTGTGTGACAACAGTATGTGCATCTTTTCATTTCATGCACGCAGAGCTGAGCGGTTGTAATGCAAATCACAAAGCCACTCACTCTCTCCGGTCGTCTTATCATTTCAGTGATCCTCTCATAATGACGTTTAAGAAGAAAATGAATAAGTGTCCCACACTGACAGCCGGTTTGGCAAGCATTCATTCATAACGCATGAAAGGGATCGAAATGACACATGAGCTAATCAAAACTGGATATTAAGCATTGAATTGGCGCAGGCCTCTCTCAACAGTCAATTCTTATGAAGCTCTTTAATATTTGGTTACATGAATCAAGCTCATATTAACCTTCAGCCCTGTTTCTCTTCCCAGCATTCAATGCTCCCTCTGATTGTCACAGAACCTGCGAGCTGTGTTTTTACAACTGAATGTGTGTGCAAAACAGACAGCGTTTTGGTATTGGTAAATGTGGCTTGTTTATCCTTCAAAAGAAACCATTAGTCAAACAAACAAAGAGCGGTATGTGAGCAGACGTTACTGGCAGAAGCATTAAAATCCACTGCAACTCTCTGCCAGGTTAGTAATTGCTCTTTTTATGGTGGTAATTATTTCCTCTAAGGTGCGCACTGTTGCACACTGCAATTATACATGTGCTGCTATCTCTGTGTGGAAGGGGATGTGGGTGGAGAGATGTGGGAAGTATTCTGAAAAATTATACATTTTGTCAGTGTGTGTGTGCGTGTGTGTGTACGCGTGCATGTGTGTGTGTGTGTGTGTGTGTGTGTGTGGGACGTGCAGTCAGAGAAGAAGAAAAATTGAAGCTGCTGAGATCTGAATTGATGCACAGTTTCTACCAAGACAATAAAACAACAAAAATCGTGTGATGTTGTTCAGTCACATGATTTATATATATATATATATTTGAATAGTAAACATCTACTGAGATCATATGAAACTAGAAAAAGAAAGGAATTCAAACTGGCATCATATTAGCTTGTTGTGAAGGAGGCTAAATAACGCTCAAAACCTGTGATCAATTTTGGTGAGGAAAAACTGTCATGTCCATTTTCAAAGGTGTCCCTTGACCTCTGACCTCAAGATATGTGAATGTAAATGGGTTCTATGGGTACCCACGAGTCTCCCCTTTACAGACATGCCCACTTTATGATAATCACATGCAGTTTGGGGCAAGTCATAGTCAAGTCAGCACACTGACACACTGACAGCTGTTGTTGCCTGTTGGGCTGCAGTTTACCATGTTATGATTTGAGCATATTGTTTTATGCTAAATGCAGTACCTGTGAGGGTTTCTGGACAATATCTGTCATTGTTTTGTGTT